>JAHPZR010035353.1:0-14370 GCA_019787425.1 Platygyra sinensis
TTGCAAAGTGAATCGTTTTGCATCGCTTCGCAGCGCCCTTGGCTTAGAAAACTCGTGCCATTTTTTCATCCAATCAGAAGTGCAACCAAAAAACCAATCGCGACTTCGCCCACTCACGTTTTCCCGCGCTTTGCGTCAGCAACACGCATGTACTTTGAGTTTGATTGGCTCGCTGGATTGCCTTTGTCCTCTATGACTGGCTACTTCGTTTTGGCTTGACGACATTCGATGGAAAACCGCTCTATGATGTTTGCATTACAATTAATGTTCATCCCATATGTTGATAGCCTTGCGCATTGCTCAAATGTTTTGTGTATCACGGCTGAGTTAAGTTTATTTTGTCAAGTTGTGCCAAATACTGGCTTTGATAAAAATTAATTCTATGGATCTAAATCAGATGACAAAACCGTAGCTTCATTACAAACAAGTACGTCTCCTAGAGAGTATACTCAATGAATAAAAGCAAAGTGCTTTTCATTTGTATGTGAAAACCTCTAGTGTGCCCTGTCACGGTTATTTAAGACAATCCAGTCGTTGGTCAATTTATTAAGACAACTGAAGAAAAACGTCAAAGAAATGTTATTTGGTCTTTCTATTCAGCGGTCTTGTGTAACTCGTAATTACTTTTTAGTATGATGTCACGAGCCGTCTTTTCCATGTATCCTCATTGCGTACGCACTAGTTCGAAAAGATGCATTTTTAGCTAGTGTAGCATTTAGGTGAATGTGATGTACAAAGGTATTATGAAGGCTTATATTTCGACTTTAACGATGAGTCTGGGTCCGGTCAGTAGCCCATGTAGCCAGAGCTTATTCCGGTTTCTGTAGCACCATTTGACTAGGACTGAGTATTTTTGCTCTCCCTGGATGGGATGCTAGGCCTTGATAGGGTTACTCCTCCCCCCAGCACTGAATTCGCCGGTACCCATTTATACACCTGGGTGGAGAGAGTCACTGTGAGAATTAAGTGTCTTTCCCAAAAACACAACACAGTGTCCCCGGTCTTGGCTCAAACCTGGAGCGGTCAATCTGAAGTTCAGGGCGCTAGCCATGAGGCCGCCGCGCCTCCCACAACCTCTCAATTTTCTCACATTGTCGAGCGCGGAGAAATAACCATAAGAGAACTAAGCGCGAATGAGGAGAGGGCAGTACCCTAAATATCTTGGTGCTTTTCAATTTTTCTATTCATTTCTCTGTTGATAAAAATAACACACATGATGAATATGTTGAGATCATGCTTGTAGCAGCTGTGTATCATGGCTTTAGTTAACGATGGTACTTTTTCTTCCTTTAGGTTGTCTTCTCTGCCAACCTATTACATCCCAAAGGACGGTCCTCTCACTACCTACAGGGTAAGATAATTAGTAAAACTCCTCGTTCCTGCGTTGTATAGGGACCTCAGAGAAAGAGATGTGACTTTTTTAAGATGCCATTGCTTGTTCTGATTTTCTTTCCGACATCTTATGACTTTCTTTAACTGTGCGGATCTCAAGTGATGGTGAAACGCGCTATTCGCTATTCTATTCTATTTGTTATTTTGCTATTGTATTTTTTCCTGCGTTGTTTAAAAAGTTAGAGAAAGGGATGTCATTTTTTCCCGATTTACATGATTGACTTTGTTTTGTGATGTCAAGCAAACTTCTAAACGCTCTACTCGTTAGCTCTTCGTTCCTGCCGCGTTGTTTAAGGAGCAAAGAGGAAGGGATGAGAACTTTTTAAAAATTCCATTGCTTGCTCTTTCTTTCTTAACCACGACGTTTATTACTGACTTTGGCTACGATGTAAACTGAGCTTGAAAACGCGCAATAGCTGTTATTGGAGTTGAGCCCGCTGTCAAACATTCCTTTGTTTAGAGCGGCACACAAACGAGGCTAAAGGGTCCAATACAATGCACAATCTTGACCCTTTCGCCTCGTTTGCAGGTCAAACCGCTGATAACTGCAGGAATGGGCTTATTTAAAATGTGATAGCTTGCTTCCCTGCTCTTAGACGACGGCTTCTATGTAGCGATGATTTTTACTTTGATTCTGTTGTTAACTTTGGCAGAGAGCGCTCACCAAGTCGACCAAACAGAGTCCTGGGGAAAATTTTATTTACTGATCTACCATCAACATATCTTGTTTCGGCACGGTTCAAACGTGGAACCCGCTTCCCATGAGTGGAATCTAATGCGGATTACAAAAGAACAAGAACAAAAACAGTAACCTTTGCTCCCACGTTTCCAAGCGCCGGAAAACATGCAATTTGCGCCAAGAGCGGGAAAACGGGCGAAGTGCAATGTTGCCTCTGATTGGTTGAAAGCAGGTTTGCTGTGATTGGTTTCAGCAAGATGCGCGCGTTTTTGAACAAAAAAAAACGTCGTAGTCAGTGATCTGCGTATGCAAAACCAATGACGTGCATGACAAAATTTGACAGCCTTGCCATAAAAAAGCCGTTCTAATAGTTGAAACGATTTCTTTTTTCAGGAATACATCAGTATGCTTCCCAATGTGGACCATCCAGAGGCGTTCGGTCAGCATCCCAATGCAGACATCGCCAGTCAGATCATTGAAACAAAGTCAAGGCGTAATTACAAATGCAATATAGCATTGCAAGACGTACGTGTACATTATATTATGATGATTTATCATTAGAACTAAGGGTAATGAAGACGTTAGGTGATTTTGCTAGTCTTGAAGGGTAACCCAGAATTTTTTAAGAATCCTCCGATATAGTGAAGAAAAAAGTTTGCGGAAATTTTCGGTTAGCCGATGGTAATCTTCGAAAGTTTTCAGGGCTTGCAAGTGAGAAGTAGAAGCCACTGCTTTCACTGCATCAGAAACGCACTTGTCCATGAATTTATTTAGAAAGATTTATCTGTTAAGTGCAAAATATGTATGTACCACGCACCAAATTATCATTTTCGCAAGTAACCTTGTAATCTTTCTTGCTAAGACGTCATTTCTTTCTGCATGTTGTGCTTTTCTTTTATTAAACCGACCTTTTTTTACCCTGTAATTTTCTTATCAGTCCCTTCGGGGATACGAGTCTTGTCTTCTTACTTCTGCTTTTATTTGCTTTTCACAGAAACTTGTTTGGCACGTTACTTTCGCTTCAACCCCAGATCCCCTCCGTTGGACATGGCGAAAGCAGAGAGGAAAAGGTGATAAAGCAGGACTTACCTGATTCTTAATGATACGAATGATGTATATATGGTTTGTGACCAAGCGTGAGGTTAAGATGACTGGATATTGGCTAAGTTATTTTTTTGTGTGTGCTTATGGACCGAGGCGGTGTTAAGGTCCATAAACATGCAAAAAAAAGAAGGCTAATGTCCAGTTATCTTGACCCTACAAGCGTCGTCAATAAAAGATTTATTGCATGGAATAAGATCACTATTTTCTTGTGGGGCACAGCGATTAATCTCAAGTGGGCAAGCTAGCGCCATCTTGCCCGCTCGGGGAGCCAATCACAGCACATGATTCACTTCGTTTTGCACGCTCACGGGTAAATCTAATAGTATAGCGACATAGCTGATGTCGGTAATGTGATCATCGGACGTGAAGACATCAGGAAAAGATCTTTTTCTTCACCCATTTAAGGCTCTGTTTCTCCAAGAGTAAAAGCACTTACATTACTGGTTATAAAAATAGGGCTAGCTGCGTACTTTTTTAATTAAAAAAAAAACAACAACAACTAAAAGGCGTAACAGCAAGCTACAGGCTTAACAACAAGATGCACAACATAAGAGTGGTCATAAAGTTCTGATTTCCCTCTGTTTGTTTGGCCGGTAGGTTTTGGAACTTGCTGCTGATGTACTCAAGAGAGTTCCTGAGGAGATCGATTACGAACAGACAGCGAAAATCATGTCGGACGATCCCTCCCCTCTCAACGTTGTATTACTGCAAGAGGTAAGCGACATCATTTATTCAACCTGAATTTTGCGCTGAATATCTCCACAACTCTCATTGGCTTTCACCAACGCGCGGTCAGCCAACAGGGGTCGAAATGTTGCCTGTCTACCTGTCGATTTCAGGTAATTTTAGGAGGTGACAGGTAAAAAATATATATGCCTGTCGCTGGTGACAGGCAAGAAAATCGTTAGTAATTCAGAATTAATCAACAATATTTTCATCCGTTTTCCACCTGCAGTTGTGCTCACTCGTGCAGTTCTCGCTCGGTAGTTACTACACTACTCAAAAGTAACATGATGGAAACTTTGCAGTGCACCTGACAAAGACAGCCAATGTGACTTGCTTTATTCTTCCGCTTTTCTTCACCGATCAAGCGTGAATGAGTTCAGTATTTCAGTTTACAATATGGATCATTTTCTAACGCGTAAACTGTTTGCTAAAGATCTAGGACCGTTGAATTTTGAAATACGGCAAAGAAGCGCAATAATGTACTAGTATTCAAGTTCAATGAGAAGTGGACAGATCAGCGGCCGTTGTTGTAGTGAAAATTCATATTAATATAATATTGTTCAAATTGGATGTTGGTGGAGACAGGTGGAAAAATACTCTGCCTGTCACTAGGCACAAGTAAACAGTCTAGGAACATTTCGACCCGTGGCTAAGCTGAAAGGACCCGAGGGTTGGCATCGACTGCGTATCAAACAAGCAGCACAATTCACTCCGTTCACGAAGTTTTCCATTCTATAGGTAAACATGCTCGTTCGTCCAGTAGACTTTCTTCGATCTCTAGCTTCAATATGCCTAGGATTGCACGCTTTTTATGAAAAGCGTCACTAAGTATCCTCATTCGTAAAAGGTCACCAGACACACATTATTGTGAAGTAACGTGGAAACGACGCTTTGTGATGCTTATAAAAAGCATTCATCTCATGAAAAGTATCACAAAGTGTTCTCATATGTAAAAGGTCACTAAGACACACAATTGAGAAGTGATGTGGAAACGACGCTTTGTGATGCTTCCAAAGAGTATGCATCTCATCAGAATACAATAATCTTGGACATAATAGTCTAGCCTCGCTTCAGTCGACTTTTTTTCGCGCTTGACGACTCGTATTACTCACCGAATTTTTTTTTTCGCCCTTGAAAGGAGTTTGTTCACAAGCTATATCTAACCTAAATCTCGTCTCTTTTCTACGTCTTCAGATAGAACGTTTCAACGCCTTGTTAAGGATCATCAAGTCATCCCTAATCGACTTGGAGAAGGGAATCAAAGGTCTTGTTGTCATGTCATCCGATCTGGAAGAAACATTTAATTGTATCTTCGACGCCAAAGTTCCTCCCCTCTGGGGAAAGGTACGTGATCTTATACAGCCTAATTATTACTTCAGTCTCGATATGACAGACTTGATGAGTGCTGAACCGTTTGTTAGCTGATCAAAGGTTCACTGTAAGCATAACTCGGATATGATGAACTATAAAACCGTAAACTTCTGGAAATAAGAGCCTCAGAGGGAAAGGCATGAGAAACAACCCTTAAATTAGATGGAGCTCTCAAAACGTTATGTTATTTCTTCCGATGTTAAGTTAAGTCTAGCAAACTGGTTGAATCTGGACAAGGGATAATCGAGAGATGCTAACTGAAAATGCAAAGTTATTTTCGTTTAGATTGGCTTTTGTTCATGGTTATATCAAAAGGGTACTTTGCCACGGATTCCCCATCTTTAAAATTTGAACTATATTTTAAAAAGCCGCCTATTCTTCAGGCTAACATTTTTCCGATCTGAATTAAACTATTGTTGCAAAATACGACTTAACATATCTATACACGACTCCAATCAACACCGCACTTTTTTCCAGGCCTACCCGTCCAACAAACCGCTAGGTAACTGGACACGTGACCTGGTGCTGCGCGTGGAACAGTTTGCTAAGTGGGCGACCACAGCTCACCAGCCTGTGATATTCTGGATGTCTGGCTTCACCTTCCCCACAGGCTTCCTAACCGCTGTGCTGCAGACATGCGCACGACAGAACAACGTGTCGGTGGACTCGCTGTCGTGGGAGTTTGTTGTGTCAACTGTGGATGACAGTAACATTACACAGCAACCAAAGGTAAGAGGGACTGGATACGAGGGCGTAACTTGGCCATGTGCCTCTGTTTCAAAGAAAATCTCGAGTAAAACCTTTCATACGAAGATGAATCTGAATTGTATTGACCTGGTATTTTTAATCTAAAATAATTGAGAATCGTTGTGTGGTTAAGTGCTCGAGAATTTCATTCCATTCTTGCCCATGCAGTTTCTGGATGATATCTTAACCTTCAAGACATTGCGGAGTCAGTTTGACAGTTAATTTGTTTAGACGCTGTTTTACTTTTGTGGACGTTTTAATGATTACCTCTCGCGGGCAGCTTTTATCAGTTTCCACTAGCACTTACCGAGAATTCGCGAAATAAAGACCACGATATATAGGACGTTGCTAATCATATTCCATAGTTTAGCAAACATAATGCTAAACGAAATGCATCGTTTAGCAAAGACTATTTTTGTTCTTTTCAGGATGGCGTGTGGATCCGTGGGCTCTTTTTGGAGGGGGCTGGCTGGGACAAGAAGAATGCGTGCCTCATAGAAGCAGAGCCCATGCAGCTCGTTAGTGCCATGCCCACAATTCATTTCAAGCCTGTTGAAAACAAGAAGAAAAGTGGCAAGGGTAGGTCTTACAAGTGTTAAGTGAGTCACTTAAGTGTCATAACTACCTTGCAGCCAAATACGAATAGACGCCAAATAGGAATATGGAATTACAGTAGTGGTCATTTTACTGCGTTGTTATTTTGTAGCAGACAGTTTGTTAAGAGATGCACCAAGAAGTAAAGCGCTCTCGCCGAGCTGTTATACCTCTATGTACTTCAATCATAACAAGAATTTCAACTTGAGTTAACTCAAGAATCTCGCATTTTTTAAGTCCGTCTGATGTGCCAATCATTATCAGAACTATCCTTCAGCTCATTACATTACTAACATGAAATCATTAGGAATTAACCGTCGAGGTTGTACTCCAAAAGATGCAGAGTTTGCTGGTTGAACGCTTTCATTTCACGTTGTTCTATTCTGACGCAAACGTCGTTCGAGACGCGGCCAGATTCAAGATTTAGCGGACGTGTAGAACTATCTAGGGTCGGATTTTTTTTACTGTACACCTTTTCTTTCGCGATGTGTCCGTTATCGTACGAACACAGACGGATTTCAGGCTTTTGCTTCACGCCGCCGAAATTATACGGCGGGGTGAATCAAAAGCCGGAAATACGTCTGTGATTACAGGCTATGTTCCCGTTAGCCTAGTTGTCGGGTTGTGATCTAAATGTAGCTCAATGTAGAGACTGGTTTTCATTGCGCACTCTAAGTTATCTGCTCTCGAGAATTAACTAACCATTGCCTCGCGTGTTTCAGGTGTGTACGCTTGCCCGTGTTATTACTACCCCAACCGGGCAGGCACCTCCGGCCGAGCGTCCTTTGTGGTGGCCGTGGACCTGAAGGCAGGAGCTATGACGTCAGACCATTGGATCAAGCGCGGAACGGCGATTCTGATGAGTCTGGACTATTGATCAGCGGTTATTCGACGGATTTACTTGTTTCGTGTAACTTAAGTATTGTGTGACTACAGAATGAACATCACCAGGAGTTATAAAAAACTGAACGCAACGTTTTCATACGTTCTCGTGTAACATTGTATAATAATTTTCTGTAGTCTTGTCATTCATTTCCAAAAATTTAGTAAATATAAGTTTCTTTTTACTAATCTATTTGCTAGCTGTTACAAAGCCGCTAGAATGAATTATATATAGTTGTCTTTTATGAAGATTAGAGAGAGAGAGGTCAACGTTTTAAAGCACTTCTTCGTTCGTGAAAATTGTAGATCTTTGTCATCATCATGCCTGTACGTTTTTCTCGCAGAGTGAAATTATTTATCAATTAGGTGTATTAAAGAGTATTTTTCTACACCATTTCATAGTGCTTGCTAAGTGTTCTGTGAGTTGTGTAACTTATAAAGCCTTGCCCCTCATGTTAGACTTTGTGTCCGTTTCAGGAACATCAGGTCTATCTGTCACTCCTTCCATCTGTCTTCTCTTATTGTCATGCAACCAACCCTTGTACCTCATACTGAAAAGAAGGGATGCGTGACGTTCTTACGATAAATTGTCCAGATGGTCTCCACATACTAACTATGGTCTACAGAAACACTTAGTTTTTCTGTCACGCATCAGTTCTAAAAGCAATAGACCATTTTACAGTTGTCTGCTTTGTAACCTGGCCTCTGAATGGCAGTGAGGCTGGAGGTGGCCTCGTTTTGATACAGACCTCACAGATGTTGTGTAAATCAAGTTCTTCTTATGCTAACTTGTTGGCCTTTAAACAGAGGTCTGTATTAAAGCAAGGTCATCCCTAGCCTCCCTTGCATTCGTGGCCAGGTAACGAGCACACGACAGCGCACACAACTGTAAAATGGCCTATTGTCCTCAGCCCGCAATGCGAGTTAGTGGTCTCAGATTATCCCCTTCCATACTCCAAAGACATCACAAAATATCTAGAGATACATTTTATGGTGAAACTGTTCAATCGTTTTGTTCATCAGTAGTCAATTGTGAATGAAGTATTCTGAACATTCTTTGTGAGGGTTCCTTGTGAACAGTAAACACATTGAACACTTGCAAGGGTAACCAAGCCTCCACATGGGATTTTTCTCATTGCCTCTTTTTAACAAGATGCAAATGGTAACAGAAACCCAAATTGCTGCAGTTTATTTCAAGTTGTGTAACATTTGTAATGGAGTTTTGGCATAAAGACGGAAAGGGTTAAAAATGGCAAGTTAATCTTTACTGTAGGGGTGGGGATTTTTGACCAGGATTCAGCATAACTACTTGGGACCAATAAAATTCCTTCAGACAGACAGAATAGGTCATATCTTGGTGTTGGACTGCATTAGAGGCTCATGCAGGGGAATGTCATAATTTTCTAAAAAATAAAAACAGGATTAATGTCATTTGCACTTGAAAAGAATCCTCTGCATGAGCCTCAGTTGCAAGGTAGTTCCCATTCAATACCGAAACAATGAAAAGGGTTTATTCTAGAATTATTAGCATTATTTGTATTAACTGTGTCCTTGGCTTATCGTAAATTAACTATCACACACATCTGTCAATAGTTATAGCCAGTTTGGCCTTCTCTTTTCCACTTAAGGGTGGTGGCAAAGTCAATCCATCAAACATCTTTGGTGGTGGGGACATATTGCAATTATCCCAAAGAAGCCATCTATAGGCTTTTGACTTCATAAACTTGCTTTGCGTCAGGTTTACCATAAACCAAACAAAGCGTCCTGCATAGTAGTCAATGATCTGTTTTCAAAAGCTTCCCTCCCCTTCAATTACATGTACCTCTTCTGCTCTTGGAGAGGAATCAATATTGATGCAGGCTGTGAACAAAGACAACTACAAAACAAACAATTCAAAGTAATATTTTCAGTTTATTTACAAGTACCAGTAATTTTAAAAGTACTCAGAATTACATGAAGTTTACGAACGACCTAGCAGCTACATGAAGACAAATGGATTCCCAGCATGATATTTTTAAAGTCCAATGCTCTGAACTACAGCACTTCACTTTGCCTTGCTCCTCTACAAAGACTGTACAATAAAAAAAAAACAGATAAGATCAATATTCTATTCTCTCTTATCACCCAGAAGTCTACATAAATATTCCTGAAGTTAACAAAATCTTTACATGAGCGATGCACATGAAGTTTGTAAGGTTTGATTTAAAATCATCAGAGGAATAGACTAATCTAGATGTATTAAAATTCAGATCTAAACAATAGACCTCAGAATGACGCTAGGGGAATAACTACAGTGGAACCCTGCTATAACGAACCCTGCTATAACGAAGACCTCGATATAACGAACAACATGAAAGCCCGGCAGAATTACGATAAAATATGTGGAAACGGTCCCAGCGCACAATTTACCCCGCTATAACGAATATTCTGTCCTGTCCCTCGAATTTCGTAAAAATGGCATGATGATACAAATGGTTGATAGACCAAACACGACTCCAGTTGGTCAAGATTGGGAAATTTTGAGCTTCAAAGCTTTGCTTTATTTTAATGTAGCTGTTCACGGGCAAGTCTGTAAACTGTTTTGCGCGGTGTATATCCCATTGTTCAGCTTGGTTACCCCGTTATAACGGATATTTTTGCTGTTATCCAGATAATTCGTTATAACAGAGCCTTCGCTATAATGAAGACCCCGCTATAACGAACTTATTTTTCAGTACCGTGGCACTTCGTTATGGCGGGGTTCCACTGTACAGATTTTGTGAGGTTTATTCCTTAGGAATATTGTGTTAGGCTGGATATTAATATATCAAAAATGGGCTATTACCGTGAACTTACTTTTGCGAGTTAAAGGATGAGTGTACATAATTTGGGCTGGAAAAGTTGGGCACTTATTTTATACTTCATTTATATTTCTAATCCGTATGTTACTGGCTGCAACTAATTGCTCTCCAGTCAAACTTAACTCAGTCTGAATACCAATATCAGAATTCAGATCAATTCAGTTCTATTTTCACTATATAGGGCATTTAGATGCTGTTTAGTAAACACTTAATTCTGAGGGAAGCAGACTCTAACTTATGTCCAGGATTGAACACAAGTTTTGTTCAATTGACAGGGTTTTTTGACGTTTTCACATTTGTATTTTACAAAATTATCTGTGGTTTTGGTGATTTTTTTACCATTGAACAGACTTGGAGATGCTTATCACAAGGAATTTGAATCTCATTAGCATTCAGTCTTGGACATACCGGTACCTGAAGACTCTTGACCTTAAGGTTATTCCTCACAATTGCACTGCGCATCCCTTCTGCGCATAATTTATGGCGTCATTTAGCGCGCCCGCGTGCACGCGCATACTGAAAACATGGCGGATTTGCCTTGATATTGAGCGCTGTCAGTTGGAAAATGGCTATAGCTCACCAACGAGCACGGGCACCCCAACTTTTTTTTCAGTAATTGTAATCAACTTATCATAAACTTTTCTTGAGGAAAGACTGATCTGATTTCTATTGCTGAAAATTGAATAAATAACGAAAATAGCAAGCAAACTGTGGTCTTTTCTATTTTGCCCTATGGTAACCATGTCAAGAAATTTGGTTGAAATTTTAATCAAGAATTTAGCTTTCTGTCTAAATCAAACTTAAAAAGGTTATTTGTGTCCGATACAATGCATTAACTCCAGTTTAATGCGTGTTCTCACGAGTCTCGGTCACAAAAATTTACAATTATTACTGGGAATGCATTCTTGTAATAAGCATTAAATAATGCCAAAATGGGTCATTTTCAATGCCCCAGTGCTCCTTAATGAGTATGGGCACCCCCCTTTTTTATTTCAAAATTGAAGTTCTCATATGATAGATATTCAGTTGGCAAAGTTTGAACGAAAATCTATTGTCAGTTTTATTTCAGGGGAATTACCTTAAACAAATTGAGGTTACTAGAATTAAAGAATAGGCCAAACAACATGGTGAAGGAAATGCACTCAAAGCAGCACAAATTTCGAGGCTTCCCAGAGATTTCCCGGTCTTTCATATATACTTATAGCCACAGGAAAGAAAAAAATGGCAATGTGGAACGTCCATGATTTAAATTGCGCCCAAGACTGAATTCAGGTCTGTTACATTTTCCCAGTGTAACGCTCGAAATTTTGACACAAGTGATCTATTGCCGTGAATGGACAAGCAGCAAGTGAAATCTTTATTTATTTATTTTTAATTTTATTTTGGGGGTGGTCCATAAAGGGGTCCATAGGGGTAGTACGTGCGGAGGTCCGTGGACCGTGGGTCAGTGTTTTCGGGTCACCCCTATTAAAATGTAGCCCAATTCCATCTTGGGTGCAAGGTCGAACAGGACGTTGAGGGATCTAAGCACCACACCGACGACAAGTTAAGCCCAATCCTTACAATTATTGAAACTTGATGTTTTTAATTACAATAAAGCTTGATTTTTTTAAAATGACCCTTTTCAGAAGCATATCTTTGCTTCTGCTCTAATTACAAGTACATGACCAAGCTAACCTTTTGTCTGAATTTAGATCCAGTAATCTTTTCATCCCTCTCCATCATTCTTTCGTCAAACTTGTCCAAATTGTATCTGCTAGGCTACAAAAGAGTTTAAAACAGGTGTTGACATTTATATTGTGAACTGAGCTGTACTTGTTTGAAATCAACACAAGAGCGCTTCAATTTCGATTGTTGCTTTTCTTGAATTACCTTGCCTTCTTGAAACAATCGGTCAACAACCTTCAGTCCCCAGCCAGTGAAGGCTATACAGCTTCCAATGATTATCAACCCAGGCAAAGCTTCGTACCACATTTGGGGAGACAGTGGATTTCTCTTGCTACATAAAATACCCCAACAAAATTCAAAATGGTCGTCAACAGAGCCTGGAGCAACTTCGTCTCCAGTCCCCACGGTATTTGATCAGTGGAGTGCATCGCGGGCTCAAGATATACCCTAGTTACCAGTGTGACTCTGCCAATCTTTCAATTCAAGAAATTTTTGGATAAAATAGCAATCATGCAGGAGTTCACGTATCGTAGGTTGGCGTTTGTATCCGGCGGTAATTCAACAATTCCTTCGATTTTCCCACAGAGAAATGTTAAAAGATTTTCAGCATAAGAAAAGAGCAGCAGTTTGGTATCTTTCCTTCATCGCAATGTTGATGTTGGCGAGATTGATTGGAGCAACAACGAGAAGTTGTCTGCCTAAAAATGCGTGTACAACTTCCTCAAGCCGAGTTTTCCTGGACGTTATTGGAATTACAAGACCTGCAGTAAGCGTACAGTGTGCAAAAAGGAACACGTCTACAAACCCTTTGGAACACTGGACTGATATAAGTATCACAGAGCTCAAGGCAATGTTAACAGCTGACAATGTTCAGCTGTTTGATGTTCGGGAACCTCACGAGTTGGTGGAGACCGGAAAGATCGCTTGTGCTACAAATATACCATGTATGTAGATTTAAATTAATGTTGTAGCCTAAATTTTTACTGTAGCTCACAGCTCTGTGTGCAGCACGTCTGATTGGTATGTTAAATGGCTTCAAGCAGTAATTATAATAACTGCTGCTCTTTTGAAAAAAAATCTTTAGTTTTAAAGTTTCTTCACCAGTGTGGTTTCTAATTGTCCAGTGTCTCATATTCATTATCATAATCTGGAAAAAACTGGTTGAAAGACTGCTTGCCAAAAAAAAAACACAAAGAGTGAGGCGTTGATTGAGCACACCACCATTCTCGTTAACAGAGGCCGAGCTCCTTTTTGGTCAGCACCAATAATCCCGACCTCTAGCTGGACCCAATTTTTCGAGCAAGCACAGAGTACAGCTGTATTTGTTTTGTATTCCCAACCAATCAGATTTATCAGACTTCACAGAAAGTTCATCAATCGCGAACTTCCTGTGTTGGACTAGCCCAGAGGTCGCAGTTCTTGGTGCTAACCAAAACGAGCGCAGCATCTGGGGAGAAGAATGACACACTACAAGAACAAATTATCCATAAAGTGTTTCTTTTCACATCATCCAATCAACAACATGTAGTTCCAGAAAATATCCTTACCTTCACTTCTAGAAATTCTGATTAAGCTTTATACATTTTGGTCTTACCAAATCCCCAAACCCCCAAACCCCAGGAAATTCCAATCTTTTCTGTGAGTGAAGTGTGGATACTGTCTGGAACTGAAAGTGTATATGACAGAATTTTTTTATTTTCTTGATAAAATCTCCAAAATATAATTGCAAAATAAAAGTGATAGCAATTTTCCTTCCTCATGTTTTGATATACATGTACGAAAAGCATGAACTTTCACTTCCAGTGGGGTACAAAACTGTGAAACCAAAAACAGAAGACTGGAGATGATTGTGATGTCATTTCAGGACTTAAAGTTCTGCAGAAAACAGATTTCTCTAACTTACATTTTCTTATTTTCTTCTAAACAACACACTTTTGTACCACTGCTTGGCAAATTTCTTCTCTCACAATAAGAAAATGGCTGAGAAATCTGTTTGTTTGGAAACTTAAAGTCCTGAAATGAGGTCACAATCATTCCCAGCCTCCTGTTTTTGGTCTTGTGGTTTTTGTACTCCCCCGGAAGTGAAATTTCATGTTTTTAGTATGTCAACACAGGGAAGGAAAACTGGTATCAAATATTTTTTGCTTTAATTATCAGTAAATTGTGAAGATTTTATCTAGCAAATAAGAAAAGTCTGTCATATACACTTTAACAATTTTTTTTCAAAAAGGGGAAAAAATGTTAACTTTGTGTTTTATTGCCTTTTCTCTTTTTTCATGTACATTGTATCTGTCTTCTACTCATCCTACTTACATATGAAAGTAACTCTGACATCTTTATCCTCCTCACAATCATATTCCTTTTACA
>JAHPZR010035355.1:0-18767 GCA_019787425.1 Platygyra sinensis
TAGAATATTGATCTTATCTTGTTTTTTTTTTTATTGTCAGTCTTTGTAGAGGAGCAAGGGCAAAGTGAAGTGCTGTAGTTCCAGAGCATTGGACTTTTAAAATATCATGCTGGGAATCCATTTGTCTTCATGTAGCTGCTAGGTCGTTCGTAAACTTCATGTCATTCTGAGTACTTTTAAAATTACTGGTACTTGTAAATAACTGAAAATATTACTTTGAATTGTTTGTTTTTGTAGTTGTCTTTGTTCACAGCCTGCATCAATATTGATTCCTCTCCAAGAGCAGAAGAGGTACATGTAATTGAAGGGGAGGGAAGCTTTTGAAAACAGATCATTGACTACTATGCAGGACGCTTTGTTTGGTTTATGGTAAACCTGACGCAAAGCAAGTTTATGAAGTCAAAAGCCAATAGATGGCTTCTTTGGGATAATTGCAATATGTCCCCACCACCAAAGATGTTTGATGGATTGACTTTGCCACCACCCTTAAGTGGAAAAGAGAAGGCCAAACTGGCTATAACTATTGACAGATGTGTGTGATAGTTAATTTACGATAAGCAAGGACACAGTTAATACAAATAATGCTAATAATTCTAGAATAAACCCTTTTCATTGTTTCGGTATTGAATGGGAACTACCTTGCAACTGAGGCTCATGCAGAGGATTCTTTTCAAGTGCAAATGACATTAATCCTGTTTTTATTTTTTAGAAAATTATGACATTCCCCTGCATGAGCCTCTAATGCAGTCCAACACCAAGATATGACCTATTCTGTCTGTCTGAAGGAATTTTATTGGTCCCAAGTATGTTATGCTGAATCCTGGTCAAAAATCCCCACCCCTACAGTAAAGATTAACTTGCCATTTTTAACCCTTTCCGTCTTTATGCCAAACTCCATTACAAATGTTACACAACTTGAAATAAACTGCAGCAAATTTGGGTTTCTGTTACCATTTGCATCTTGTTAAAAAGAGGCAATGAGAAAATCCCATGTGGAGGCTTGGTTACCCTTGCAAGTGTTCAATGTGTTTACTGTTCACAAGGAACCCTCACAAAGAATATTCAGAATACTTCATTCACAATTGACTACTGATGAACAAAACGATTGAACAGTTTCACCATAAAATGTATCTCTAGATATTTTGTGATGTCTTTGGAGTATGGAAGGGGATAATCTGAGACCACTAACTCGCATTGCGGGCTGAGGACAATAGGCCATTTTACAGTTGTGTGCGCTGTTGTGTGCTCGTTACCTGGCCACGAAGGCAAGGGAGGCTAGGGGTGACCTTGCTTTAATACAGACCTCTGTTTAAAGGCCAACAAGTTAGCATAAGAAGAACTTGATTTACACAACATCTGTGAGGTCTGTATGAAAACAAGGTCACCTCCAGCCTCACTGCCATTCAGAGGCCAGGTTACAAAGCAGACAACTGTAAAATGGTCTATTGTTTTTAGAGCTGACGCGTGACAGAAAAACTAAGTGTTTCTGTCGACCATAGTTAGTATGTGGAGACCATCTGGACAATTTATCGTAAGAACGTCACGCATCCCTTCTTTTCAGTACGAGGTACAAGGGTTGGTTGCATGACAATAAGAGAAGACAGATGGAAGGAGTGACAGATGGATCTGATGTTCCTGAAACGGACACAAAGTCTAACATGAGGGGCAAGGCTTCATAAGTTACACAACTCACAGAACACTTAGCAAGCACTATGAAATGGTGTAGAAAAATACTCTTTAATACACCTAATTGATAAATAAATTATTTCACTCTGCGAGAAAAACGTACAGGCATGATGATGACAAAGATCTACAATTTTCACGAACGAAGAAGTGCTTTAAAACGTTGACCTCTCTCTCTCTAATCTTCATAAAAGACAACTATATATAATTCATTCTAGCGGCTTTGTAACAGCTAGCAAATAGATTAGTAAAAAGAAACTTATATTTACTAAATTTTTGGAAATGAATGACAAGACTACAGAAAATTATTATACAATGTTACACGAGAACGTATGCGTTCAGTTTTTTATAACTCCTGGTGATGTTCATTCTGTAGTCACACAATACTTAAGTTACACGAAACAAGTAAATCCGTCGAATAACCGCTGATCAATAGTCCAGACTCATCAGAATCGCCGTTCCGCGCTTGATCCAATGGTCTGACGTCATAGCTCCTGCCTTCAGGTCCACGGCCACCACAAAGGACGCTCGGCCGGAGGTGCCTGCCCGGTTGGGTAGTAATAACACGGGCAAGCGTACACACCTGAAACACGCGAGGCAATGGTTAGTTAATTCTCGAGAGCAGATAACTTAGAGTGCGCAATGAAAACCAGTCTCTACATTGAGCTACATTTAGATCACAACCCGACAACTAGGCTAACGGGAACATAGCTTGTAATCACAGACGTATTTCCGGCTTTTGATTCACCCCGCCGTATAATTTCGGCGGCGTGAAGCAAAAGCCTGAAATCCGTCTGTGTTCGTACGATAACGGAAACATCGCGAAAGAAAAGGTGTACAGTAAAAAAAATCCGACCCTAGATAGTTCTACACGTCCGCTAAATCTTGAATCTGGCCGCGTCTCGAACGACGTTTGCGTCAGAATAGAACAACGTGAAATGAAAGCGTTCAACCAGCAAACTCTGCATCTTTTGGAGTACAACCTCGACGGTTAATTCCTAATGATTTCATGTTAGTAATGTAATGAGCTGAAGGATAGTTCTGATAATGATTGGCACATCAGACGGACTTAAAAAATTGCGAGATTCTTGAGTTAACTCAAGTTGAAATTCTTGTTATGATTGAAGTACATAGAGGTATAACAGCTCGGCGAGAGCGCTTTACTTCTTGGTGCATCTCTTAACAAACTGTCTGCTACAAAATAACAACGCAGTAAAATGACCACTACTGTAATTCCATATTCCTATTTGGCGTCTATTCGTATTTGGCTGCAAGGTAGTTATGACACTTTAGTGACTCACTTAACACTTGTAAGACCTACCCTTGCCACTTTTCTTCTTGTTTTCAACAGGCTTGAAATGAATTGTGGGCATGGCACTAACGAGCTGCATGGGCTCTGCTTCTATGAGGCACGCATTCTTCTTGTCCCAGCCAGCCCCCTCCAAAAAGAGCCCACGGATCCACACGCCATCCTGAAAAGAACAAAAATAGTCTTTGCTAAACGATGCATTTCGTTTAGCATTATGTTTGCTAAACTATGGAATATGATTAGCAACGTCCTATATATCGTGGTCTTTATTTCGCGAATTCTCGGTAAGTGCTAGTGGAAACTGATAAAAGCTGCCCGCGAGAGGTAATCATTAAAACGTCCACAAAAGTAAAACAGCGTCTAAACAAATTAACTGTCAAACTGACTCCACAATGTCTTGAAGGTTAAGATATCATCCAGAAACTGCATGGGCAAGAATGGAATGAAATTCTCGAGCACTTAACCACACAACGATTCTCAATTATTTTAGATTAAAAATACCAGGTCAATACAATTCAGATTCATCTTCGTATGAAAGGTTTTACTCGAGGACTCGTTTTGAAACAGAGGCACATGGCCAAGTTACGCCCTCGTATCCAGTCCCTCTTACCTTTGGTTGCTGTGTAATGTTACTGTCATCCACAGTTGACACAACAAACTCCCACGACAGCGAGTCCACCGACACGTTGTTCTGTCGTGCGCATGTCTGCAGCACAGCGGTTAGGAAGCCTGTGGGGAAGGTGAAGCCAGACATCCAGAATATCACAGGCTGGTGAGCTGTGGTCGCCCACTTAGCAAACTGTTCCACGCGCAGCACCAGGTCACGTGTCCAGTTACCTAGCGGTTTGTTGGACGGGTAGGCCTGGAAAAAGTGCGGTGTTGATTGGAGTCGTGTATAGATATGTTAAGTCGTATTTTGCAACAATAGTTTAATTCAGATCGGAAAAATGTTAGCCTGAAGAACAGGCGGCTTTTTAAAATATAGTCCAAATTTTCAAGATGGGGAATCCGTGGCAAAGTACCCTTTTGATATAGCCATGAACAAAAGCCAATCTAAACGAAAATAACTTTGCATTTTCAGTTAGCATCTCTCGATTATCCCTTGTCCAGATTCAACCAGTTTGCTAGACTTAACTTAACATCGGAAGAAATAACATAACGTTTTGAGAGCTCCATCTAATTTAAGGGTTGTTTCTCATGCCTTTCCCTCTGAGGCTCTTATTTCCAGAAGTTTACGGTTTTATAGTTCATCATATCCGAGTTATGCTTACAGTGAACCTTTGATCAGCTAACAAACGGTTCAGCACTCATCAAGTCTGTCATATCGAGACTGAAGTAATAATTAGGCTGTACAAGATCACGTACCTTTCCCCAGAGGGGAGGAACTTTGGCGTCGAAGATACAATTAAATGTTTCTTCCAGATCGGATGACATGACAACAAGACCTTTGATTCCCTTCTCCAAGTCGATTAGGGATGACTTGATGATCCTTAACAAGGCGTTGAAACGTTCTATCTGAAGACGTAGAAAAGAGACGAGATTTAGGTTAGATATAGCTTGTGAACAAACTCCTTTCAAGGGCGAAAAAAAAATTCGGTGAGTAATACGAGTCGACAAGCGCGAAAAAAAGTCGAGTGAAGCGAGGCTAGACCATTATGTCCAGGATTATTGTATTCTGATGAGATGCATACTCTTTGGAAGCATCACAAAGCGTCGTTTCCACATCACTTCTCAATTGTGTGTCTTAGTGACCTTTTACACATGAGAACACTTTGTGATACTTTTCATGAGATGAATGCTTTTTATAAGCATCACTAAGCGTCGTTTCCATGTTACTTCACAATAATGTGTGTCTCGGTGATCTTTTACGAATGAGTATACTTAGTGACGCTTTTCATAAAAAGCGTGCAATCCTAGGCATATTGAAGCTAGAGATCGAAGAAAGTCTACTGGACGAACGAGCATGTTTACCTATAGAATGGAAAACTTCGTGAACGGAGTGAATTGTGCTGCTTGTTTGATACGCAGTCGATGCCAACCCTCGGGTCCTTTCAGCTTAGCCACGGGTCGAAATGTTCCTAGACTGTTTACTTGTGCCTAGTGACAGGCAGAATATTTTTCCACCTGTCTCCACCAACATCCAATTTGAACAATATTATATTAATATGAATTTTCACTACAACAACGGCCGCTGATCTGTCCACTTCTCATTGAACTTGAATACTAGTACATTATTGCGCTTCTTTGCCGTATTTAAAAATTCAACGGTCCTAGATCTTTAGCAAACTGTTTACGCGTTAGAAAATGATCCATATTGTAAACTGAAATACTGAACTCATTCACGCTTGATCGGTGAAGAAAAGCGGAAGAATAAAGCAAGTCACATTGGCTGTCTTTGTCAGGTGCACTGCAAAGTTTCCATCATGTTACTTTTGAGTAGTGTAGTAACTACCGAGCGAGAACTGCACGAGTGAGCACAACTGCAGGTGGAAAACGGATGAAAATATTGTTGATTAATTCTGAATTACTAACGATTTTCTTGCCTGTCACCAGCGACAGGCATATATATTTTTTACCTGTCACCTCCTAAAATTACCTGAAATCGACAGGTAGACAGGCAACATTTCGACCCCTGTTGGCTGACCGCGCGTTGGTGAAAGCCAATGAGAGTTGTGGAGATATTCAGCGCAAAATTCAGGTTGAATAAATGATGTCGCTTACCTCTTGCAGTAATACAACGTTGAGAGGGGAGGGATCGTCCGACATGATTTTCGCTGTCTGTTCGTAATCGATCTCCTCAGGAACTCTCTTGAGTACATCAGCAGCAAGTTCCAAAACCTACCGGCCAAACAAACAGAGGGAAATCAGAACTTTATGACCACTCTTATGTTGTGCATCTTGTTGTTAAGCCTGTAGCTTGCTGTTACGCCTTTTAGTTGTTGTTTTTTTTAAATTAAAAAAGTACGCAGCTAGCCCTATTTTTATAACCAGTAATGTAAGTGCTTTTACTCTTGGAGAAACAGAGCCTTAAATGGGAGAAGAAAAAGATCTTTTCCTGATGTCTTCACGTCGATGATCACATTACCGACATCAGCTATGTCGCTATACTATTAGATTTACCCGTGAGCGTGCAAAACGAAGTGAATCATGTGCTGTGATTGGCTCCCCGAGCGGGCAAGATGGCGCTAGCTTGCCCACTTGAGATTAATCGCTGTGCCCCACAAGAAAATAGTGATCTTATTCCATGCAATAAATCTTTTATTGACGACGCTTGTAGGGTCAAGATAACTGGACATTAGCCTTCTTTTTTTGCATGTTTATGGACCTTAACACCGCCTCGGTCCATAAGCACACAAAAAAATAACTTAGCCAATATCCAGTCATCTTAACCTCACGCTTGGTCACAAACCATATATACATCATTCGTATCATTAAGAATCAGGTAAGTCCTGCTTTATCACCTTTTCCTCTCTGCTTTCGCCATGTCCAACGGAGGGGATCTGGGGTTGAAGCGAAAGTAACGTGCCAAACAAGTTTTCTGTGAAAAGCAAATAAAGCAGAAGTAAGCAGACAAGACTCGGTATCCCTGAAGGGACTGATAACAAAATTACAGGGTTAAAAAACGGTCGGTTTAATAAAAGAAAAGCACAACATGCAGAAAGAAATGACGTCTTAGCAAGAAGGATTACAAGGTTACTTGCGAAAATGATAATTTGGTGCGTGGTACATACATATTTTGCACTTAACAGATAAATCTTTCTAAATAAATTCATGGACAAGTGCGTTTCTGATGCAGTGAAAGCAGTGGCTTCTACTTCTCACTTGCAAGCCCTGAAAACTTTCGAAGGCTAACCGAAAATTTCCGCAAACTTTTTTCTTCACTATATCGGAGGATTCTTAAAAATTCTGGGTTACCCTTCAAAGACTAGCAAAATCACCTAACGTCTTCATTACCCTTAGTTCTAATGATTAGTAGTAGTAGTAAACTTTATTTCAACTCGGATTGAAGAGTAGCGCGTAAGCACTAATATCTCCGAGAAGTAAATAATAATAATGATAAATAATGATAAATCATCATAATATAATGTACGTCTTGCAATGCTACCGGTATATTGCATTTGTAATTATGCCTTACTTTGTTTCAATGATCTGACTAGCGATGTCTGCATTGGGATGCTGACCGAACGCCTCTGGATGGTCCACATTGGGAAGCATACTGATGTATTCCTGAAAAAAGAAATCGCTTCAACTATTAGAACGGCTTTTTATGTCAAAGCTGTCAAATTTTGTCATGCACTCATTGGTTTTGCATACGCAGATCACTGACCACGACGTCTTTTTTTGTTCAAAAACTCGCGCATCTTGCTGAAACCAATCACAGCAAACCTGCTGCGCTTTCAACTAATCAGAGGCAACATTGCAATGCGCCCGTTTTCCCGCTCTTGGCGTAAATTGCATGTTTTCCCGCGCTTGGAAACGTGGGAGCAAAGGTTACTGTTTTAGCTCTTGTTCTTTTGTGATGCGCATTAGATTCCACTCATGGGAAGTAGGTTCCACGTTTGAACCGTGCCGAAACAAGATATGTTGATGGTAGATCAGTAAATAGAATTTTCCCCCAGGACTCTCTGTTTGGTCGACTTGGTGAGCGCTCTCTGCCAAGTTAACAACAGAATCAAAGTAAAAATCATCGCTACATAGAAGCCGTCGTCCTAAGAGCAAGGAAGCAAGCTATCACATTTTTAAATAAGGCCCATTCCTTGCTTCAATGTTATTAAACTAAACAGATACAAAGGTTCAACGAATAGCCCTTATCGCAGTTATCAGCGGTTTGACCTGCAAACGAGGCGAAAGGGTCAATTGTGCATTGTATTGACCCTTTAGCCTCGTTTGAGTGCCGCTCTAAACAAAGGAATGTTTGACAGCGGGCTCAACTCCAATAACAGCTATTGCGCGTTTTCAAGCTCAGTTTACCATCGTAGCCAAAGTCAGTCATAAACGTCGTGGTTAAGAAGAAAGAGCAAGCAATGGAATTTTAAAAAGTTCCTCATCCCTTCCTCTCTGCTCCTTAAACAACGCGGCAGGAACGAAGAGTTAACGAGTAGAGCGTTTAGAAGTTTGGTGTACCTCACAAACATGCAAAGTCAATCATGTAATCGGGACAAATGACATCCCTTTCTCTAACTTTTTAAACAACGCAGGAAAAAATACAATAGCAAAATAACAATAGAATAGAATAGCGAATAGCGCGTTTCACCATCACTTGAGATCCGCACAGTTAAAGTGTCTATACCGCCAACAGGGTTTTTATAGTTATGGTAGCTCTATACTGTGTAAAAAGGTATTCTAAGAAAAAAAATTGGATTCTGAGATTTTAACGCCCTAAGATATCGCCTTAAAGTTCCCGCTTCAGCCACGCCCAATGAAGTTGACCGTGAGTCAGTGCAGAATAGAGTCTGGGTTTCTGAATGGGTCGTGACGTCAAGTCAGGAATCACGCGATTCTTCTAGTTTAGGTAATTGTTGTTTCAGTAGTGGTGAGGAGTTTTCCTCGCCAAAAAACAAACAAATTGAAGTTTGCGAAGCAATGCGGTCGTCAAGCAAGCAAAATAAAAGCATAAAGCTTCGAGATATTCCTGAAGTGACGTCATTCGTCACCAATCTAACATTACGCGGTCATCTTCATTGGGCGTGGCCAAGGCGGGAAATTTAAAGCTTGATTTTATGCCAAAAAGCATCGGAATTCACTTCTTTGGGTTTGAAGACATTTTTAGGTGTTATAGAGATGATGAAAACCTAAAATAACTTCTTGGCGGTATAGACACTTTAAAGAAAGTCATAAGATGTCGGAAAGGAATCAGAACAAGCAATGGCGTCTTACAAAAGTGTGAGGTCCCTATACAACGCAGGAACGAGGAGTTTACTGATTATCTTACCCTGTAGGTAGTGAGAGGACCGTCCTTTGGGATGTAATAGGTTGGCAGAGAAGACAACCTAAAGGAAGAAAAAGTATCATCGTTAACTAAGTCATGATACACAGCTTCTACAAGCTTGATCTGACCATATTCATCATGTGTGTTATTTTTTATCCACAGAGAATGAATAGAAAAATTGCAAAAGCACTAAGCTATTTAGGGTACTCTGCCCTCTCCTCATTCGCGCTTAGTTCTCTTAGGGTTATTTTCTTTCGGCGCTCGGACAATCTGAGAGAAATTGAGAGGTTGTGGACAGTCTTAAGTCCGAAACATATTGTGGGAGGGCGCGGCACGGCCTCCATGGGCTAGGCGCCCCGTGGACTTCAGAATTGACCGCTCCAGGTTTGAGCCAAGACCGGGGACACTGTGTTTGTGTTTTTTTGGGAAAGAACACTTAATTCTCACAGTGACTCTCCTCCACCCAGGTGTATAAATGGGTTACCTGGCGAAGTTTAGTGGCTGGGGGGAGGAGTAACACCTAAGCCAAGGCCCTAGCAATCCCAATCCAGGGAGAGCAAACATACTCAGTCCCTAGTGCAAATGGGCCTACAGAAACGCGGAATAAGCTCTGGCTACATGGGCTACTGACCGTGAACCCAGGACTCAATCGTTACAGTCGAAATATAAGCCCTGAAGAGAACTAAGCGCGAATGAGGAGAGGGCAGTGTACCCTAATAGCTTAGTGCTTTGCAATTTTTTCTATTCATTCTCTGTTGATAAAAAATAACACACATGATGAATATGGTCAGATCAAGCTTGTAGAAGCTGTGTATCATGACTTTAGTTAACGATGATACTTTTTCTTCCTTTAGGTTGTCTTCTCTGCCAACCTATTACATCCCAAAGGACGGTCCTCTCACTACCTACAGGGTAAGATAATCAGTAAACTCCTCGTTCCTGCGTTGTATAGGGACCTCACACTTTTTTAAGACGCCATTGCTTGTTCTGATTTCCTTTCCGACATCTTATGACTTTCTTTAAAGTGTCTATACCGCCAAGAAGTTATTTTAGGTTTTCATCATCTCTATAACACCTAAAAATGTCTTCAAACCCAAAGAAGTGAATTCCGATGCTTTTTGGCATAAAATCAAGCTTTAAATTTCCCGCCTTGGCCACGCCCAATGAAGATGACCGCGTAATGTTAGATTGGTGACGAATGACGTCACTTCAGGAATATCTCGAAGCTTTATGCTTTTATTTTGCTTGCTTGACGACCGCATTGCTTCGCAAACTTCAATTTGTTTGTTTTTTGGCGAGGAAAACTCCTCACCACTACTGAAACAACAATTACCTAAACTAGAAGAATCGCGTGATTCCTGACTTGACGTCACGACCCATTCAGAAACCCAGACTCTATTCTGCACTGACTCACGGTCAACTTCATTGGGCGTGGCTGAAGCGGGAACTTTAAGGCGATATCTTAGGGCGTTAAAATCTCAGAATCCAATTTTTTTTCTTAGAATACCTTTTTACACAGTATAGAGCTACCATAACTATAAAAACCCTGTTGGCGGTATAGACACTTTAACTGTGCGGATCTCAAGTGATGGTGAAACGCGCTATTCGCTATTCTATTCTATTTGTTATTTTGCTATTGTATTTTTCCTGCGTTGTTTAAAAAGTTAGAGAAAGGATGTCATTTGTCCCGATTTACATGATTGACTTTGCATGTTTGTGATGTCAACCAAACTTCTAAACGCTCTACTCGTTAACTCTTCGTTCCTGCCGCGTTGTTTAAGGAGCAGAGAGGAAGGGATGAGAACTTTTTAAAAATTCCATTGCTTGCTCTTTCTTTCTTAACCACGACGTTTATGACTGACTTTGGCTACGATGTAAACTGAGCTTGAAAACGCGCAATAGCTGTTATTGGAGTTGAGCCCGCTGTCAAACATTCCTTTGTTTAGAGCGGCACTCAAACGAGGCTAAAGGGTCAATACAATGCACAATTGACCCTTTCGCCTCGTTTGCAGGTCAAACCGCTGATAACTGCGATAAGGGCTATTCGTTGAACCTTTGTATCTGTTTAGTTTAATAACATTGAAGCAAGGAATGGGCTTATTTAAAATGTGATAGCTTGCTTCCTTGCTCTTAGACGACGGCTTCTATGTAGCGATGATTTTTACTTTGATTCTGTTGTTAACTTTGGCAGAGAGCGCTCACCAAGTCGACCAAACAGAGAGTCCTGGGGGAAAATTCTATTTACTGATCTACCATCAACATATCTTGTTTCGGCACGGTTCAAACGTGGAACCTACTTCCCATGAGTGGAATCTAATGCGCATCACAAAAGAACAAGAGCTAAAACAGTAACCTTTGCTCCCACGTTTCCAAGCGCGGGAAAACATGCAATTTACGCCAAGAGCGGGAAAACGGGCGCATTGCAATGTTGCCTCTGATTAGTTGAAAGCGCAGCAGGTTTGCTGTGATTGGTTTCAGC
Source organism: Platygyra sinensis (assembly GCA_019787425.1). NCBI lineage: Eukaryota > Metazoa > Cnidaria > Anthozoa > Scleractinia > Merulinidae > Platygyra > Platygyra sinensis. The sequence continues at coordinate 11,401 of JAHPZR010035355.1, forward strand.
AAGATGCGCGAGTTTTTGAACAAAAAAAGACGTCGTGGTCAGTGATCTGCGTATGCAAAAACCAATGAGTGCATGACAAAATTTGACAGCTTTGACATAAAAAGCCGTTCTAATAGTTGAAGCGATTTCTTTTTTCAGGAATACATCAGTATGCTTCCCAATGTGGACCATCCAGAGGCGTTCGGTCAGCATCCCAATGCAGACATCGCTAGTCAGATCATTGAAACAAAGTAAGGCATAATTACAAATGCAATATACCGGTAGCATTGCAAGACGTACATTATATTATGATGATTTATCATTATTTATCATTATTATTATTTACTTCTCGGAGATATTAGTGCTTACGCGCTACTCTTCAATCCGAGTTGAAATAAAGTTTACTACTACTACTAATCATTAGAACTAAGGGTAATGAAGACGTTAGGTGATTTTGCTAGTCTTTGAAGGGTAACCCAGAATTTTTAAGAATCCTCCGATATAGTGAAGAAAAAAGTTTGCGAAATTTTCGGTTAGCCTTCGAAAGTTTTCAGGGCTTGCAAGTGAGAAGTAGAAGCCACTGCTTTCACTGCATCAGAAACGCACTTGTCCATGAATTTATTTAGAAAGATTTATCTGTTAAGTGCAAAATATGTATGTACCACGCACCAAATTATCATTTTCGCAAGTAACCTTGTAATCCTTCTTGCTAAGACGTCATTTCTTTCTGCATGTTGTGCTTTTCTTTTATTAAACCGACCGTTTTTTAACCCTGTAATTTTGTTATCAGTCCCTTCAGGGATACCGAGTCTTGTCTGCTTACTTCTGCTTTTATTTGCTTTTCACAGAAAACTTGTTTGGCACGTTACTTTCGCTTCAACCCCAGATCCCCTCCGTTGGACATGGCGAAAGCAGAGAGGAAAAGGTGATAAAGCAGGACTTACCTGATTCTTAATGATACGAATGATGTATATATGGTTTGTGACCAAGCGTGAGGTTAAGATGACTGGATATTGGCTAAGTTATTTTTTTGTGTGCTTATGGACCGAGGCGGTGTTAAGGTCCATAAACATGCAAAAAAAGAAGGCTAATGTCCAGTTATCTTGACCCTACAAGCGTCGTCAATAAAAGATTTATTGCATGGAATAAGATCACTATTTTCTTGTGGGGCACAGCGATTAATCTCAAGTGGGCAAGCTAGCGCCATCTTGCCCGCTCGGGGAGCCAATCACAGCACATGATTCACTTCGTTTTGCACGCTCACGGGTAAATCTAATAGTATAGCGACATAGCTGATGTCGGTAATGTGATCATCGACGTGAAGACATCAGGAAAAGATCTTTTTCTTCTCCCATTTAAGGCTCTGTTTCTCCAAGAGTAAAAGCACTTACATTACTGGTTATAAAAATAGGGCTAGCTGCGTACTTTTTTAATTTAAAAAAAACAACAACTAAAAGGCGTAACAGCAAGCTACAGGCTTAACAACAAGATGCACAACATAAGAGTGGTCATAAAGTTCTGATTTCCCTCTGTTTGTTTGGCCGGTAGGTTTTGGAACTTGCTGCTGATGTACTCAAGAGAGTTCCTGAGGAGATCGATTACGAACAGACAGCGAAAATCATGTCGGACGATCCCTCCCCTCTCAACGTTGTATTACTGCAAGAGGTAAGCGACATCATTTATTCAACCTGAATTTTGCGCTGAATATCTCCACAACTCTCATTGGCTTTCACCAACGCGCGGTCAGCCAACAGGGGTCGAAATGTTGCCTGTCTACCTGTCGATTTCAGGTAATTTTAGGAGGTGACAGGTAAAAAATATATATGCCTGTCGCTGGTGACAGGCAAGAAAATCGTTAGTAATTCAGAATTAATCAACAATATTTTCATCCGTTTTCCACCTGCAGTTGTGCTCACTCGTGCAGTTCTCGCTCGGTAGTTACTACACTACTCAAAAGTAACATGATGGAAACTTTGCAGTGCACCTGACAAAGACAGCCAATGTGACTTGCTTTATTCTTCCGCTTTTCTTCACCGATCAAGCGTGAATGAGTTCAGTATTTCAGTTTACAATATGGATCATTTTCTAACGCGTAAACAGTTTGCTAAAGATCTAGGACCGTTGAATTTTTAAATACGGCAAAGAAGCGCAATAATGTACTAGTATTCAAGTTCAATGAGAAGTGGACAGATCAGCGGCCGTTGTTGTAGTGAAAATTCATATTAATATAATATTGTTCAAATTGGATGTTGGTGGAGACAGGTGGAAAAATATTCTGCCTGTCACTAGGCACAAGTAAACAGTCTAGGAACATTTCGACCCGTGGCTAAGCTGAAAGGACCCGAGGGTTGGCATCGACTGCGTATCAAACAAGCAGCACAATTCACTCCGTTCACGAAGTTTTCCATTCTATAGGTAAACATGCTCGTTCGTCCAGTAGACTTTCTTCGATCTCTAGCTTCAATATGCCTAGGATTGCACGCTTTTTATGAAAAGCGTCACTAAGTATACTCATTCGTAAAGATCACCGAGACACACATTATTGTGAAGTAACATGGAAACGACGCTTAGTGATGCTTATAAAAAGCATTCATCTCATGAAAAGTATCACAAAGTGTTCTCATGTGTAAAAGGTCACTAAGACACACAATTGAGAAGTGATGTGGAAACGACGCTTTGTGATGCTTCCAAAGAGTATGCATCTCATCAGAATACAATAATCCTGGACATAATGGTCTAGCCTCGCTTCACTCGACTTTTTTTCGCGCTTGTCGACTCGTATTACTCACCGAATTTTTTTTTCGCCCTTGAAAGGAGTTTGTTCACAAGCTATATCTAACCTAAATCTCGTCTCTTTTCTACGTCTTCAGATAGAACGTTTCAACGCCTTGTTAAGGATCATCAAGTCATCCCTAATCGACTTGGAGAAGGGAATCAAAGGTCTTGTTGTCATGTCATCCGATCTGGAAGAAACATTTAATTGTATCTTCGACGCCAAAGTTCCTCCCCTCTGGGGAAAGGTACGTGATCTTGTACAGCCTAATTATTACTTCAGTCTCGATATGACAGACTTGATGAGTGCTGAACCGTTTGTTAGCTGATCAAAGGTTCACTGTAAGCATAACTCGGATATGATGAACTATAAAACCGTAAACTTCTGGAAATAAGAGCCTCAGAGGGAAAGGCATGAGAAACAACCCTTAAATTAGATGGAGCTCTCAAAACGTTATGTTATTTCTTCCGATGTTAAGTTAAGTCTAGCAAACTGGTTGAATCTGGACAAGGGATAATCGAGAGATGCTAACTGAAAATGCAAAGTTATTTTCGTTTAGATTGGCTTTTGTTCATGGCTATATCAAAAGGGTACTTTGCCACGGATTCCCCATCTTGAAAATTTGGACTATATTTTAAAAAGCCGCCTGTTCTTCAGGCTAACATTTTTCCGATCTGAATTAAACTATTGTTGCAAAATACGACTTAACATATCTATACACGACTCCAATCAACACCGCACTTTTTTCCAGGCCTACCCGTCCAACAAACCGCTAGGTAACTGGACACGTGACCTGGTGCTGCGCGTGGAACAGTTTGCTAAGTGGGCGACCACAGCTCACCAGCCTGTGATATTCTGGATGTCTGGCTTCACCTTCCCCACAGGCTTCCTAACCGCTGTGCTGCAGACATGCGCACGACAGAACAACGTGTCGGTGGACTCGCTGTCGTGGGAGTTTGTTGTGTCAACTGTGGATGACAGTAACATTACACAGCAACCAAAGGTAAGAGGGACTGGATACGAGGGCGTAACTTGGCCATGTGCCTCTGTTTCAAAACGAGTCCTCGAGTAAAACCTTTCATACGAAGATGAATCTGAATTGTATTGACCTGGTATTTTTAATCTAAAATAATTGAGAATCGTTGTGTGGTTAAGTGCTCGAGAATTTCATTCCATTCTTGCCCATGCAGTTTCTGGATGATATCTTAACCTTCAAGACATTGTGGAGTCAGTTTGACAGTTAATTTGTTTAGACGCTGTTTTACTTTTGTGGACGTTTTAATGATTACCTCTCGCGGGCAGCTTTTATCAGTTTCCACTAGCACTTACCGAGAATTCGCGAAATAAAGACCACGATATATAGGACGTTGCTAATCATATTCCATAGTTTAGCAAACATAATGCTAAACGAAATGCATCGTTTAGCAAAGACTATTTTTGTTCTTTTCAGGATGGCGTGTGGATCCGTGGGCTCTTTTTGGAGGGGGCTGGCTGGGACAAGAAGAATGCGTGCCTCATAGAAGCAGAGCCCATGCAGCTCGTTAGTGCCATGCCCACAATTCATTTCAAGCCTGTTGAAAACAAGAAGAAAAGTGGCAAGGGTAGGTCTTACAAGTGTTAAGTGAGTCACTAAAGTGTCATAACTACCTTGCAGCCAAATACGAATAGACGCCAAATAGGAATATGGAATTACAGTAGTGGTCATTTTACTGCGTTGTTATTTTGTAGCAGACAGTTTGTTAAGAGATGCACCAAGAAGTAAAGCGCTCTCGCCGAGCTGTTATACCTCTATGTACTTCAATCATAACAAGAATTTCAACTTGAGTTAACTCAAGAATCTCGCAATTTTTTAAGTCCGTCTGATGTGCCAATCATTATCAGAACTATCCTTCAGCTCATTACATTACTAACATGAAATCATTAGGAATTAACCGTCGAGGTTGTACTCCAAAAGATGCAGAGTTTGCTGGTTGAACGCTTTCATTTCACGTTGTTCTATTCTGACGCAAACGTCGTTCGAGACGCGGCCAGATTCAAGATTTAGCGGACGTGTAGAACTATCTAGGGTCGGATTTTTTTTACTGTACACCTTTTCTTTCGCGATGTTTCCGTTATCGTACGAACACAGACGGATTTCAGGCTTTTGCTTCACGCCGCCGAAATTATACGGCGGGGTGAATCAAAAGCCGGAAATACGTCTGTGATTACAAGCTATGTTCCCGTTAGCCTAGTTGTCGGGTTGTGATCTAAATGTAGCTCAATGTAGAGACTGGTTTTCATTGCGCACTCTAAGTTATCTGCTCTCGAGAATTAACTAACCATTGCCTCGCGTGTTTCAGGTGTGTACGCTTGCCCGTGTTATTACTACCCAACCGGGCAGGCACCTCCGGCCGAGCGTCCTTTGTGGTGGCCGTGGACCTGAAGGCAGGAGCTATGACGTCAGACCATTGGATCAAGCGCGGAACGGCGATTCTGATGAGTCTGGACTATTGATCAGCGGTTATTCGACGGATTTACTTGTTTCGTGTAACTTAAGTATTGTGTGACTACAGAATGAACATCACCAGGAGTTATAAAAAACTGAACGCATACGTTCTCGTGTAACATTGTATAATAATTTTCTGTAGTCTTGTCATTCATTTCCAAAAATTTAGTAAATATAAGTTTCTTTTTACTAATCTATTTGCTAGCTGTTACAAAGCCGCTAGAATGAATTATATATAGTTGTCTTTTATGAAGATTAGAGAGAGAGAGGTCAACGTTTTAAAGCACTTCTTCGTTCGTGAAAATTGTAGATCTTTGTCATCATCATGCCTGTACGTTTTTCTCGCAGAGTGAAATAATTTATTTATCAATTAGGTGTATTAAAGAGTATTTTTCTACACCATTTCATAGTGCTTGCTAAGTGTTCTGTGAGTTGTGTAACTTATGAAGCCTTGCCCCTCATGTTAGACTTTGTGTCCGTTTCAGGAACATCAGATCCATCTGTCACTCCTTCCATCTGTCTTCTCTTATTGTCATGCAACCAACCCTTGTACCTCGTACTGAAAAGAAGGGATGCGTGACGTTCTTACGATAAATTGTCCAGATGGTCTCCACATACTAACTATGGTCGACAGAAACACTTAGTTTTTCTGTCACGCGTCAGCTCTAAAAACAATAGACCATTTTACAGTTGTCTGCTTTGTAACCTGGCCTCTGAATGGCAGTGAGGCTGGAGGTGACCTTGTTTTCATACAGACCTCACAGATGTTGTGTAAATCAAGTTCTTCTTATGCTAACTTGTTGGCCTTTAAACAGAGGTCTGTATTAAAGCAAGGTCACCCCTAGCCTCCCTTGCCTTCGTGGCCAGGTAACGAGCACACAACAGCGCACACAACTGTAAAATGGCCTATTGTCCTCAGCCCGCAATGCGAGTTAGTGGTCTCAGATTATCCCCTTCCATACTCCAAAGACATCACAAAATATCTAGAGATACATTTTATGGTGAAACTGTTCAATCGTTTTGTTCATCAGTAGTCAATTGTGAATGAAGTATTCTGAATATTCTTTGTGAGGGTTCCTTGTGAACAGTAAACACATTGAACACTTGCAAGGGTAACCAAGCCTCCACATGGGATTTTCTCATTGCCTCTTTGTTAACAAGATGCAAATGGTAACAGAAACCCAAATTTGCTGCAGTTTATTTCAAGTTGTGTAACATTTGTAATGGAGTTTGGCATAAAGACGGAAAGGGTTAAAAATGGCAAGTTAATCTTTACTGTAGGGGTGGGGATTTTTTGACCAGGATTCAGCATAACTACTTGGGACCAATAAAATTCCTTCAGACAGACAGAATAGGTCATATCTTGGTGTTGGACTGCATTAGAGGCTCATGCAGGGGAATGTCATAATTTTCTAAAAAATAAAAACAGGATTAATGTCATTTGCACTTGAAAAGAATCCTCTGCATGAGCCTCAGTTGCAAGGTAGTTCCCATTCAATACCGAAACAATGAAAAGGGTTTATTCTAGAATTATTAGCATTATTTGTATTAACTGTGTCCTTGCTTATCGTAAATTAACTATCACACACATCTGTCAATAGTTATAGCCAGTTTGGCCTTCTCTTTTCCACTTAAGGGTGGTGGCAAAGTCAACCATCAAAACATCTTTGGTGGTGGGGACATATTGCAATTATCCCAAAGAAGCCATCTATTGGCTTTTGACTTCATAAACTTGCTTTGCGTCAGGTTTACCATAACCAAACAAAGCGTCCTGCATAGTAGTCAATGATCTGTTTCAAAAGCTTCCCTCCCCTTCAATTACATGTACCTCTTCTGCTCTTGGAGAGGAATCAATATTGATGCAGGCTGTGAACAAAGACAACTACAAAAACAAACAATTCAAGTAATATTTTCAGTTTATTTACAAGTACCAGTAATTTTAAAAGTACTCAGAATGACATGAAGTTTACGAACGACCTAGCAGCTACATGAAGACAAATGGATTCCCAGCATGATATTTTAAAGTCCATGCTCTGAACTACAGCACTTCACTGTGCCTTGCGCCTCTACAAAGACTACAATAAAAAAAAAAACAAATAAGATCAATATTCTATTCTCTCTTATCACCCA
>JAHPZR010035357.1:0-29212 GCA_019787425.1 Platygyra sinensis
AACCAAAGGGGGGGAGGGGCTCCTAAAAAATTGAACCACTAGCAATGGGGGCAGCTAAAATTTCAAGCTTCGAGTTTCAAAATCTTCATCCCCCCCCCCCCCCCCTTGTCATATTAAATGAACTTTCCGTAACAATACATCATACACTTTTAGATAAAAAATTTTGCCTCTATTTATTTCAGTAAGAAAAGTTCCTGAGGCCTTTACAATGGATCCTGAAGAATTTGAAGAACAATACAATGTTAAAAAGCCAAACAAGAATGATGCAAATATTGTGTTTCACTGCTTGGCTGGAGTCAGGAGTAGAGCAGCAATGGAGGCTGTCCATCAGATTGGCTTCACTAAGTAAGATAACACACAAATTCAACTTTTCTAGATCTGTTTAATGAATGTAATACTATTAATATTAGTTTTAGGTTTTTTTCTGAAATAAAATTCTAATTTAGCAGTAGGTATACTGTAGCCACTGCTTTCAATAAGACCTGGCACCTGCCAGAGTTCTGGCAGGTCTTTTGTTTTGCATATTTTGCTATATTATTTTATAATGTTGGCTGTTTTCATAAAACTGGTCCTCTCTTGTGATTGTCACTCAAGTGCTTCAGCAGGGACTGCATCAACTTCAAATTTTTATTATAATTTAAAAACACTAAGGGTAATGGAATAGCGAAGTGTGCGAGTGACATCATGACTCAGACAAGACTCGGACAAACCAACTGGAATGGTGGATGATTTTGAAGATTTCTGGTGTTCCTAAAGTTACACTTTTGAAACAAAAACTTCGCCTACTTCCCTGTATTTCCCTCAGAACATGGCAAGAACTTCATGCTAGCCCACATATAGAGCACACTCCCCATATTGTCTTATCCATATATATCCATATATGGAATGTCTTATCCATATATATCCATATATGGAATGTCTTATCCATATATGGATATGTGGGCTACCATGAAGTTCTGACCCAGAACACACTTATGTTTACTGAGTATCGTGGGTAACTCAGTGATTTGCACAGTGATTTTTGACTTGCTGTGCTTTACTATTGCAAGACATTTCAGCTTTTTATGATATCATTGTCTGTAGCAAGTTATGAGTTTTGCAGTTAAAAGCAGCTTTGTTGGCTTGCGGCATACCACAGGATGAGACGAACCCTAATCAGCATGATAGTTTTTTAAAATGAGAATTAATTTAAGGTTTTTCTGAGATATTTGAGAGATTATTAGACTCTATTATTAGTAAAATGCCGTAATTTAATTCTTGGCTCTTATTTGTTGACAGTTATATATTGTATTCTATGACTTGTTTTCTTGTTCCTAAAAATATCCATACCCCTTCTGCAGAGGCTTCTTTGGTTTGAGCCACCACATCCCTCTGGAAATCCCAATTTCAGTTCACACCCTACCTTCAAATTTTAACTTACGAGACCCCCTCCCTCAAGGAATTTCCAATAACGTTTTTAAGGTGGGTATTGGTATTTTTTCGACCTACACATTCCAATGTGCAAGGTCTGTGGGATTGTGAAATTTAGATCAGAACTGTTGGTGTAACTATGAAGTCTATTTATATTTGTCTAAAACCTTAGTAGTCTATAGTGTTCCAATTTAAGCCCGCCTGCACCCCTTTTCAAATGGCCGCCAATAAAACTTCAAGACAAAATGACGTCATAGCCCAATTTACCCCACGAGTGAGGTAAACCCTAGCCCCCCTTGCCCGCCCTGAAAAAAACGCCACCCGAACCCTAAAAGCCGGCCGTAAACTCGGAATCGTCCTAGCCCCCATTTCACCTCATGGCACACCCCATAAGGAGGTGAACCCTAAGTCGCTTGACCTTCTTGCCCGCTAAACCCTAAACCCTAAGCCTACGTAAGCCTACGTAAGCCCCCGCAAGCCTAAGCAAGCCCAAGGAAGGTGTGAACCCTGGCTGGTGGTGGTTTGGGGGGCCCCCCAAAAAAACCAAGTGGCACCGCGGTGAAAGGGTCGGAACCCTAGCTACTGCGCATGCGCGTGTTTGCAAGCGCCCGACTTTCTTGCACCGCCTAACCCTAAGCCCTACGTAAGCCTACGTAAGCCCCAGCAAGCCCAAGCAAGCCCAACGAAGGTGTGAACCCTTGGCTGGCGGTGGTTTGGGGGGCCCCCAAAAAAACCAAGTGGCACCGCGGTGAAAAGGGTGCGTGTGTGTGGGTGGGGTGGGTTTTTTTTTTTTTTCGGACCATCGCGCTCGCCTTGACCGTTTTTTTTTTTTTCGTTTCGTGTCGGGGATCACTCGCCTGACCTTTTTTTTTGGGGGGGTTGGACTTGGGGGGTGGGTGCATGGACGCGCACAGCTGGCGCCTGGAACCCCCCACCGCCTGGAACCCCCCAGTCAGAGTGGGGGGGGGTGCGCTTGCTGACGTGGCTTCTTTTTGGACTTTGGACTTTGGTGGGGGTGTTTGACCTTGGCTTGGCACGCGCGTGCTGACCTCGACCTTGGCTACATTGCGTTTTTTTAAAAAAAACTTCAAGATGGTTGCTGCTCACTTCAGTTCCTTCAGAGTCCAAAAGTCGAAGGAGGAGGAAGATGCCGGTCAAAGAGGTGATTCTTGCGTGATGAAGATCGTTCTTTGGGAAGGAAGAGCGGGCGCTGGTCAGCAACATGAACGAGTACCGCAACAATTGTCTCGACAGCGTTTCAAACACCTATCGGAGCTGGAGGCTCGACCGTCGAATGGCGAGATTTGGGCCTAGTTTTAAGGCTGGTTGGCGGGAGTGGAAGAGGCGGGGCAAGCAGCGAGAGGAATCTTCCTTTTGACGTGTTCCTGAACGCATGAATGCGGACACCGAGAGATTGTAAGAGAGATTGTGTTCATTTCGCTGACTTGTTGTTTTACGACTCTGTGGAAATAAAAAGTTGGTGAGAAAAAAACATGATTGTGTGGTTATTTTATTTTTTTGTGGGCTCGATGCTAAAAAAAAACTGAGCTCGAGTGCGTAATTTCGGCTCTCGTGCCCGGGACGATAATCCTGTCTCTCGGGATCTCACATTCTTGCGAAATCGCCTTTTTGTCACCTATATGGTCGCCTGATTCGTTTTAAAATCACCTGCAAATTTTTTTGCGCGTGCGGTGTGAGCGCCCTTTCCAGGAAAAAAGAAGGTATAAAAGCAGCTGGCGCGCCTAGCTGTTTTCTTCATTTGGAGACAGCGTCTTGAGGAGAGACAGCATGGACATTGAGGAGCAGGAGCAGAATTTGATCAGTCCTTGGACCAGTTGAGCCACAGCACTGGTCACTCGACTGACCAATACCTTGGTGTGTCACGTGACCGAGCGCTCGGCGGAATTATACGTGAGAACCAAGCTTCACTTGCTCAGTTGCATCGGTGGTTTATCCAAAGCGGTGGTGAAGGTGCAACAAGCCAGGAACGAGTTGTCCTTTTTCTGACAAAAGTGGGATTAGCATCGACTGAAGAGCTCTCTAGCCCATTGTTAGCTAAAGGCAAAAAAGAAAAGAAAGCTAGCAATTATATGTGAGAACCAAGCTTCACTTGCTCAGTTGCATCGGTGGTTTATCCAAAACGGTGGTGAAGGTGCAACAAGCCAGGAACGAGTTGTCCTTTTTCCGACAAAAAGTGGGATTAGCATCGACTGAAGAGCTCTCTAGCCCATTGTTAGCTTAAGGCAAAAAAGAAAAGAAAGCTAGCAAGAGAGTGGTTTCGTCGCTCGCCCCCTCCGCCAAACGAGGACGTAAGAAGATTCCCGCTCAAGCAGTATTCTCTAATCCTTTGGAAGAGGGACAGAGCTACGAACGAGTCCTCCTCACACAGCTCCCACAGACACTAGATAAGGAGATCAACATGTAAAGAAAGAAGGAGGAGGAGGAGAAAACACGGCATGTGCCCAGAGGCCGTGTCGCTCTTCGAGGGATCGTTTTTCAAGCCCGGCACCCTACCACTGAAGCCCGACGTGTTGCACACTTTGGATTCGCTCTATCCCTTCTACCATCGCCAATGGTGGTGTTATAGTCGCATGTACCGCATCTTTAAGCTTCGCCAGGCGCTCCTCAACGGGGCAGCTTTATTGGTGGTGGTGGCGGGCATGATTGCCGGTTCCATCTGCGAGAATATGAACATGGTGACTTGCCTGGCCGCCTGGGGAACCGTGCTCAAAGGATGGAACGATTTCAAGAAATTTCCCATCAAGGTGGACAGGTGCCAATTTGCCTACACCACCTACGCCAAGATCTTGACCGAGCTCCGAACCTACGCACGAGGCATTCCGTTTGAGGAGGACAGTTTTCTGATCAAGATGCAGACCTTTGACGACACCATCACTGATTTTTCGTCAGCCATTTCAGACGAATGGACGCAAAGGTATCACCGTCGTTTTCGATACGTGGCCGTGGAGGACATGTGTTTTGCTGACGGATGTTTTCGTCTGCCCGTATCGAATGCGTCACACGTTCCCTTGAAGGAGGATGCTCAGCCCTCGTGCGTCCAATGACGCTGTTTTGTAATGCTGTTGTGGAGCCAAAAAAAGCTAATAAATAGAGTGTAATAGACCTTTTTTGAAGTAGTCGTGTGTTTTTTTTCCTCGCCCTAATATCATGAAGAAGAATAGTACCTTAGACGGGCTGTTTTTGGATGAAGACAGTCCTTACGCCTTGAGCGGGAATGTCCAAGAACTGTTGGGCGCCGCTCGAGCAGTGGGTGTGCCTTGACCCACCGCTCAAACCTATTTGCACGGTGAACCCACCTTCACCCTGCGCCACCCTCAGCGTCAACGCTTTCCCCGTAGCAAGACGGTGGTCGGCCCTTCCTCGATCATACCTGGCAAGCCGATTTGGTGGAAATGCAGGACCCAAAACTGGTTCAAAGGAATCGTCACATGTGCTACCTGCTCACCGTTATCAACGTTTTGAGCAAGTATGCCTGGGTGGTGGGCTTGAAGAGTAAACGGGGCATGGCCATGCGCGATGTCCTGCGCCATTTGCTGGAAAATGAACCGACACAACGCCAGCCCGTAAAGTTGCAGCCACCCCTTACCAAGGGTTCAAAAATTGATGACCCACCCCCTCTCTGCTCCGGGCCACCCCCCCCCCTCCTCCCCCAATACTTTTTTACCAGTCCCTAAGTCCTCCAGAAATACAACACAATGGTACCATTTTATTGGGTTGCTAATTTGTTGTCCAAAAATACATACAGCTAAAGGGTTGTATGGTAAAACTTCAAAGTACAGGTAGAAGTCCCCTTGTCCTGGAGCTCCTGGTTTGGATTTGACAACTTAATAAACAATAAAATACCTGTATGTGCTACACTGTAGTAGGGGACGAAAGGTCTTGTTGGTGTCTGCCAAACTTCAAAACTTTGCTGAAAAGCAACCACCAGCATCTAAATGAAATTCCTAAATTTAAACATTAAGCAAATTTAAACTACAACATGTGCAATTGTTATGCATGTTTGTTTGGAATATAACCTTACCATATTCCGGGTCAACAGCCTGTTGTCACTTGTTAGTAAATAATACATGTAACACTGTCTTGTACAGTGGGAGGCGCAGCAGCCTCATGGTTAGTGTGCTTGACTTCAGAGCAAGCGGTCCAAGTTCAAGCCCTGGCCAAGGACATTGTGTTGTGTTCTTGGGCAAGACACTTTACTCTCGCAGTGTCTATCTCCACCCAAGTGTATAAATGGGCACCATCTATAATGCTGGGGGTAACCCTGCAATGGACTAGTATCGCATCATCCAGGGGAAGTAGAAATACTTCTGGTCGCTTCATGTTAAAGAAACCAGAATAAGCTCCAGCCTGATGGGCCACCATTAGCTCATATGCAGACTTTACCTTACTGTCTTGTACAATGTATATTCACAGTAAGCCTATGCTTTAACAGCAATTAAGTTACAATATTATACTTATCACGTTCCTATTTCTCTTAGACTTGACAAATGCAGCAATGGCAATAACAGGCCATCTAGAAGATAACAAACCCGCCATTTTACATATAAAATACCTGTTTCCTGTATACCACGGTTAGTTCTAATTGGATAGTACACGCTAAAGAAGTAAGAGACAAATTCCACTGCGTTGAGTTTAAGATAGAAACTGATCAGGTTTTAATTTGTAAATGTTTAATTAAAAAAATAGCAGGGAAGAAATCGATAAAAGTAATGTTTAAATTATTATGGAGCATTTTCAAATCTGATATTTGTATTCCTAAAAACCCTGCCACAAATGCAAAAAACCATAACTATTTGGCAGCAACAGTCTACTTAGGTACAGTATTCCAGAAAGAAATATAACATATCAGAACTGGAAGATTCAAACATTGAAAGAACTGTTTTGTTGTAATTTCAAATTATTGGCGTTCTCGTCTAAACTAACTTGATCAGGTAAAAGAAACAATTTTCTTGGGAGTAATCCTAGTTGAAAATTTAAACTGGAAATCTGAAATCTCACATGTGGCTAACAAAGTCTCAAAGTCTATCGGTATAATTCGCAAATCTAATTTCTACTTGCCGACAAATTCTCTACGAACATATTTTTCACTAGTCTACCCATACTTTTTTTTTACTGCAACTTAGTTTGGGCCTCCACTTCCAAATCTAACCTTGTTCGTCTTGAAATTCTTCAGAAACGAATGGTGAGAACTATAGCTAAAATCCATTTCTATGCACATACTGATCCAATTTTTAGAAACCTAGGTATTTTAAAATTTCATGACATGCACCTACTACAATTAGGTTTATTCATGTACTCTCATCAAAACCATACTCTTTCTTTAAAATTTGACTGTAAATTCACCTTACAGAAAGAAATTCATTCGCATCATACAAGAACTCTCATTTATATCGTTTGCCTCTTTGTCGAACTAACATCAAACAATTTTCCGTTTTTTACCAAGGACCTAAATTTTACAACTCCTTGAGTACCGAAATCGTCAACTCGTCCTCCTCTGTCTCCTTTAAAAAAGCACTTAAGGCATTTTCTGTAATACCTATAAGTAGTTTTCATACAAATGTGTTTAAGTATTAACTTTCCTGCAGCTTTTCTTTCATATTGTATCCCTCCATTTAACATTGTAATTGTATCCGTTGTCATGTTCTTATCTTCTTTTTTTGATTTCATCTTGTAAAAGAATAACTGAGGAGACCTAATTAATATAAGCTTCATAGTTTCCTTTGCGTCTCCTCGCCATTGTTAAATCTATTCTTTCTATTTTTTATTGTTTAGGTTATATGTTTTTTTTATTTTTTTGTTATTTTATTTGCATCAAAAAAAAACAAGAAATTAATTACAAATAATTGTTATTTTAACTATGAAAAATAATGTATACAGACTAAGTTAAAAAGAAATTAATTACAAATAATCGTTATTTTAACTATGAAAAATAATATATGCAGACTTAATTAAAAGGAAAAAGACGCAAACCTGATAAATGAAACAGAATAGCAGTTAAGTGTAGCTTGAAGGAAATGACACTAGCATTCATGTATCTAAAGAAGTTTGTCCCATGTTTTTTTCAATTGCGATAAGCGGTGAGATCTAAAAGCTATGGTGCGAAGAATATCAATTTTGTTGTTGAGACACAGTAGAAAACTGTCAAAGTCCAGGATGCCATTGCGTACGCTTGTAGCAAAAACATTATATTTGGCGACAATCAAACAGTAATTAAGCACCTCCCAGTTATTTGACTCTTTGTGCCAACCATATAGAATAGTGCTTTCAGATAAAGGCGGTTTGTGATTAAATTTTTCGTGCCACCAGTTAGAAAAACAAGTCCAAAACGAGGATACACTACAGGTAATTAACATATGTTTTAGAGATTGACTTTCAAGGTTGCATAAAGGACAAACATCAGTATCAGCTATGTGCGCACGGAAGAGGCTAGATTGGGTGGGTAAAATATTGTGAATAATTTTGACTTGGAACATGATCAGTTTTGGTTCTTTCAAGATTTTGAAAGGGAGCATGTAGATGTACGGAATTTCCTCTTTGGTGAACCCATGATATAGAATTCTGCCTTCAGCTGTGGGTGCTGAGAAGCTTTTATCAAGTATGGAAGAATAGGCTTCTTTTGTGGAAAAAAGCTTCAAGGATGTTTCGCAGTTTTCAGATTCATCAAGCACGCCTGCTTTGACTCATAGTGCACTTTTCGATTCAGTTGGTATGGCTCTTAAAGTGCCCCTGTGACAAAAATTTTTTTTTTTCCTTTGGATTTCAAAACTATGTTAACTAAACACTAAGTGACCCAAGTTTTAGTCTTTGATTTAAAAAAGGCACCTGTTTATTTTAACTGTAACTTTCCTATTTAATGATCCGCCATTACTAGATTTAAGTTCTTGAGAGAGCTGGATCGAGGAGAAAATGACGTCAAAGGCTCACTAGTTTAAGAATGCAATGCGTGTGTACGCTGCAGAATTAATATGCAGCACGGGAGTTTTGGGCTTTCACACTTTTAAACTCGCACTTTGCATACATAATAAGCTGCGTTCACACGCTGAAATTTTAAGCTGGTGAGCCTTTGACGTCACTTTTCCTGGATCCAACCCTCTGAGGTCAAATCAGTCAGGTTTGAACGTGAGTAATGGCGGATCGTGAAATCCAAAACTTACACTCAAAGTAAACAGCCTTTGGATAAAAATGAAAGGTCAGAATTTTGCCAGTCAAGTGTTAACCAGACACACTTTCAGAATCTCAAGAAAAAAAGGAAGTGATTTTTTGGATCACAGGGGCACTTTAAAAGGCCGTAATAAGTGGTAAAAGGAAATTCAAAGTTATATTTCTCTTTCATTTCTGATAAGGTAAGAAATTTAAAGTTAACATTTAGGAGGTCTTCAATGCAACAAATTCCACTTGTACACCAGGATTTAATATAAATCGGTTTTCCATCAATACATATGTTACGGTTGTTCCAAATTATTTGGTTTTTTTTTTTTTATGGGAATTTGCTTGTCACAGGTTAGTGTTCTGAAGTCATTCCAGTAATTTAAAATGGTGTGGTAAAACACTGGGAGGTTCTCTAAGTTGAGTAGCTTACAGTCGTAATCACATTCGATGAGGAACTCTAGACCTCTGTATTGGTTAAGAGCTTGATTTGGGATTTTTTCCACGATGCATTGCTTGATTCAGCGATATGCTTTATCCAAGCAATCTTTAGCAACCGTTCCATGATTTCAAAGTCAATCCTTTTTAGGCCCCCACAGTGTTTTTCACCAATGATAGTCTTTTTCTTAATTTTGGGAGGCTTACCCTCCCAAATGAAGCTGAAAATAACCTTATTAATTCTGTCTATAAGGGATTTGTGTGTGGTGTGGCAAATAAAAAAATAAATATATCAGTCATATAACATGTAATTTATTTATAATCATGGCAAAGAAATGAAAATTTACTTTTATAATGAAATTCTGTTCTGTACAAATGAAACAAATAACTATACTAAATATTTAAGCATTTACATTCATAAGATTTTTTAAGGCCATGTGGGTTTTGTAGTCAGTGCAAGCACAAGAAACTATTCATATTTTTTAAGCTAAAAACCTTACAGCCAACACTCGCCATATTCCCTGACTGTTACCCAGTCAAGTTGTATTTCCATTTCTACTGATTAACAAAAACTATCCTAGGTCATTGTACTGCAGGAAAGCTATTTTTAAAACTATAAAATATTTATTTAACACTGAGAGGAAGTGAAGTACAGTAAAAACCCGCGTATAAGAACCTAGAATTTTTGGGTTCAGGCTGAATGGGTTCTTATATTTTGGGGTAGTTTTTCCGAAGTCAGGCTGATTAGGTTCTCAGTAGGTTCTTATTTGTAGGAGTTGTCATAGTGATACCATTCAGAGAACTACTGTCATTTGTATTTTAAACAGCAAAAATGCCAAGCCTTGTTTTTTAAACAATAATAAATTAAGTATCATAGGCTACCATATTTACAGTTGTATTTGATAATCATGTAAATTTTAAACAGGAAAAAGACCTGTCTTGTTTGCTTAATTATTCCATGCTGTAAAGAACAAAACATTTTGGGCTATTTGAAGTTTCTTCATCTACATACTGTATTAGTAATAGTAATTGGACCGAGTGGAGTACAATTCAGGGAGTAATTGCGTGAGTAATTTCAAAATCGGACGAGCGCGAAGCGCGAGGCCGATTTGAAAATACGAGCGCGATTACTCCCTGAATTGTACGATACAAGGTCCAATTACTAATTAATCGTATCTATAACAAATTTCGGATTTAAAAATGTCTTTTGGGAAGTTCTTTTAAGCGGAAACTTCTGTAGCGCTTTTCATAAGTTCTGAAAACTGTAGAAAACATTGCGAAGGAAGCCATTAAAGCGCTCGTAATTAACGTGAAAATCACGTGGGTATCCGATTATAGGTATCCAATTTGAAAAAGTTCAAATCAGACACCTGTAATTGGACACCCACGTGATCGCGCACCGATTACGGGACAAATAGGCGCGCGGGGAACCAATCACGATTGAGAATTTTGTTATAGATACGATTAAACAAATAATTTTCATGGTATATTTCTCAGAAATTTCACAATTTCTAAAAATTAAAATCCAGTATTTTGGCTATAAAATAAGAGTGTTTTTTTGTACAAGAACCTATTTTTCTTTGCCAGGCTAAATAGGTTCTTATATATTTGGGTATTAAAATGCCCAATTTCAGCCTGTAGGTTCTTAAATCACTAGGTTCTTATACGCGGGTTTTTACTGTATTTAATTACTATTTTATTACTACGGCTTCTAATTAAGTCAGTCACTCTGGTTTCAAACTTTCTCGCTTTACTGGGAAACAACATAGCACTGCACTTTGGTCAATTTTTCCTAAATTCTCCCAGTCCTTCAGAGGAACAGGATACAACTCCCCTGAGGGAATACTTATGCCACTGTCAATTGGGAAATTATTTAAGATGAAGAAAACCCTCCCTTCTATTTCCACTGCACCAAGGTTGTTTGGGGAAATGGGTTTTTGTTCAACAACAGACCAAGTGTTTCTTTCCTCATTGTACATTTCAACAGGTGCAGGGTTACCAATTGGATAACCGCATTGGTCTATTGAATCACGCCCCCCTGCAACATAGAGTCTATTGTTTACTACAACAAGACTGGATCCAAAGTGAGGCTGGCAGGTTGTGGCTCTCACTTCCCATTTATTCTTTACTGGATCAAAACATTTTAGTAATGCTGGAAAAGACCCATAAGATTGCAATTGCTCGTATTTATTTTCATAAAGCACAAACATCTTCGAATGACAAATTGCTCCATTATTCCCGGGCACATAATTTCTATCATTTTCAGCTTCTGCTACTGGTGCAATGGTTTGCCACTGACGTTTGGCAAAGTTGTACCTTCGAGGCACCTCAACAAAACCAGCAGTTATTCCATATATATGATCATCAATTACACATAAGTATTTTAATTTACCACCTGGGTGGGGCAGTCCTTCCCATTTATTTGTTTCTGTGTCATATTGAAAAAAGCAATGCACCCCAAGAGATTCTCCGGCAACAAACAACTTGCTCCCAGCAGAGACCGCACAGTGACATTCTCTCGCCTCAGTTGCTGGTATTGTGGATGCCAAAGATTTCCATGTTTTGGCTTCAACATCAAAATACTGCATCTGCGCCCCAGGTGGAACTGCAACAACAACCTGAAATGCATTGTAAAAGGAAACATCATATCAAATGAACATTAAAAGGCTAATTAATAACCTCAGTTGCACACTTCGTGTGCATTGACATGGTTTGAGACCGTTTGAGGTCATTGCGTGAGAGGGGGAAAGAGTTTGCAACTCGCTACAGTGATTAGAAAATTCGCTTAAAAGTGAATCACCCATGTAAATAAAACACCATAGGAAATTAGTATTAGCAATACTTCATCTTCGCCGGCTTAGGTTAAACTTGGGAGGAGGAAAGAGATAATTACTACAGTTATCAGAAAATTCGCTTATTAATGAATCACTCCTGTGCAGGCTTTGAAAGCCTTTGAACCCGACAGTGTACAAAGAGTCATGTGAACTGAACAAATTCGGCCAAGGGTATACTGCAATCCAGTTTGGAAGTATTTTAAAAGAATCGGGGTTTTCTTGGCAGGTTTTGTTTTTTGTTAGGTCAGTGAAATGTTAAGAAAGAAGACGGTTTACTTACCGGGCTGGTTGATCGTGGTTTACTTTTCTCCACGCCAAATTTAGGATTACGTGAAGGCATGTGCTTAAAGATTGACGTTTCATACATCAGCGAGTGAATCTCTGGAACTTGCTTCATTTCCTCTGTATCCAGTTCTTCAATCACAACCGTGATATCCACCAGCACCAGACGAACAGCTCCGATAACTTTGGCTGCATCCGCCATCCTCTCTTCTTTTTTATGTTTAATCCACCGCATCACTGATTTGAAAACGAACGTCTCGGAAGGTGCACTGAGGTCATCTCGACAAAGGAGGCTGAAGAATTGGTCTGTGCCAATACAGGTCAGGAATTCTTCGCTTTCACAAATATCCACGTACATCGAAGCCATCTTCTTCTCCGCTGCCTCTTGGAGATCTCTCAGACCGTGTCTATCGGCTACTGTGGAAAGCAGACAGTAGTTTTGAAGGTCAAGTCGGAGCTGGATAAACTCCCTCCTCAAGAAATCACAACACTGTTGAACAACGGTTTTGACTTCAAGACTAACAGCTGCGGCAAGAACTTCAGACACGTTTTCGTCGTTGACGCGAAGATCTTCAGTGTAGATGGCGTCCAATATAATCTTAAACACATCAGGTGAAATGCTTTCATCTTCGAGTTCGATCTCTTTCTGGTTCGACTCTTCCATCTTGCGGTCGAAATAATTGCTATTCACAGCGAGTACAACACGATGAGCAGGAAAGGTGTGATTACCCACTTTTAACACAACGTCGATGAATTTACCTGTATCTCGATACTGAGCAAATTTTGATAAGCGATTCTTGGCATGGGAAAGCATTTTGTGGTGTTTCGTTTCAAAGAAAGGATCTCATGCTCATTAAGGTGGCTCAATACAGTAATATTTCCGTAAGAAGCCTGGGCTCTAACGCGCACTTCAGCGCGAGGAATGGCGCAATCACTCGAGGGGTCGTGAGACAGCGCGCGAGATTTATAGTTTGCAAAACCCATAACAAACATGGCGGCCCGAGGCTTACTTCGTAAAACTTTGTTTCGTCAAATTTAGTGAGCTGTTTACGATATCGCTAGTTTTTACCTTCGAAAACATCCATCCTTCAGGTAATTTCAAATGAAAAAAAAAACATTCTTTTAAACTGCTGTGCTGGAATGTGAACGAAAAGTTCACGATCGATCGTGCCGGCTATCAATCTAAACAACAGCAGGAAAAAAATACTCTTCAAGTTTTCTTCGTTCTTTTTACTAGGCCAGCTTCACCTTCAGGTATTTGTGGTACTCTTCCTCTACCGCTTGTGCTGCTAACGACAACGGCGAAAAAGAAAACACTATTCGCGGGTATTCACGTCTCTTCGCGTGGAATTGCGAGCTTTTCTGAGCAGCGGACTGTCTTCACGCGTGCGCAAAGTGCGATCTTGCAAGGTCAAGATTTTAATTTGCGCGTACAACGCGCGCTAAAAATTCCTTATTCACGAAGCTAATATCTCAAAAACTAATCCGGTGACCCCACTTTTTTAATGCAAAAAATTATTTACCAGAAAAACCGGAATGCATGTGTAAAATTGTAAAAAAATCTGTGGAGTGGAATTTTTCTAATCTTGAAATTTCCATTTTTTTCAATTTAAGCAAAATCTACTCCACAGAATTTTTTCTTATTTCGCCTGTTTCTTCTTCTGTGTGTAATAAAAAGATTTTTTAAAAAAAAATATGGGGTCACCGGCTTAGTTTTTAAGATAAATGCAATTGATGGCAAAAAGTGGGTCAAGTTTGTTGCTATGCAGCAGGACATTGCAACCTTAATTTATGACTTAAACACAACGAAAGGTTCAGTGAAGAGTTACCTTAAAAGAATTGCACAGCCATTCAAAACAGTACAGTTTCAAGCCTGAAAAATCGCACCTAGTTCTAAAAGTCTTAAAAAAAAAAAAAACTGTATTGAGCCACCTTAAATATTCACAACACTGACATCAGACGACGAGTCCCGCAACCTCGTTCCCAGGGTCCTCTCTACGGGGTTGCGAATCCCGAATGTTGAATCGGGGTTAGGACTTGTTTCCATATCACAAAATGCCCTTGGATACGTTGTGATGCATACACAAAGTAAATACTGATTAGGCCTAAGCACTGAAAATACTGATTACGCCTAAGCACTGAAAGTACTGATTAGGCCTAAGCACTGAAAATACTGATTAGGCCTAAGCACTGAAAATACTGATTAGGATTAGGGTTCATGGTTAGCTTCTTTATATAGGGTGTTCGCATTACTACTTTAATCAAATCATGGGCCTGCAGCGAATCCTCGGTGGTCTAGTGGTTAGGAGAGAAGACTACTGATCTGACGACCTGGGTTCGAATCTCTCCCGTCACAGTGAAAATTTTTTTCCTTTATAATTGAAGAGACTTGCACTTAGACAACATTTGTTGTGCAGAAACGTCTCTGTGTCAAGAAACTTAGAAACTTCATGTAAGTGTAAGTGAATAGGGAGAGGGAACTTTGAGATATGGAAACAAGTCTTTACCTTGAATCAGTAGTTTCCAATATGGCGAGGCCAAGTTGTAGTCTTGTAGAGTCGGTCATGATCATGAAATCCCAAGTCTTTGTGTTTTACATATTCTAACTCTCAGTTCTCTGCGAATTTAGTATCATGTAAGGTAGGTCTTTAAAAGAATTCTAAAAATGTATAGTTTTGTTTGTAGTAAAGTTTCTTTCTTGAAAAACGCCTAAACACGGTAATTTTTTTTGTAGTCAGGAGGGGTCCTTTTGAGGGGAAAGTACAAAACATGGACCCCTGGTCCATGGACCCCTTCCGTGGACCGGGTCCATGGACCCCCTATTTTTACCGCCCCTAAAATTGCCAAAGTAAACAATAATAAAATAAAACAAATTAAAATAAAATAAGTAAATTGAACAAAATGAATTCACACTAATATTTGAAATCAATATTAATTAATAAATATTTTTACTATTTTCTGGATTAAATTGCTAGTAAGAGTGAAGAGGGGTAGATTTGATTCTGGCGGGACTGTGCACGGCCTCTTTGGTCAGGATGCAGGATGACATGCTTTTAGTGTATAACTGTGTATAACTGTGCACGAACACGACTTGCCCTTGTCTTGGCTTTGCGATGCTAACCATGGCTATATTTTGATTACTTTAATTAAAATTATGGGTTCAGTGGCCACAAATAGTTCAGTGTCCAGCGAAGCCAAAATTGAATCGATGGAAGAGTACTCTGAAGCCAGGACCTAAAAGAGTAAGCCAGAACTTACGAACAGCAATGTAAATGCTGACTATTTTTATTCATCAGCGAAAATATTTGAATCAGTGTCAGTCACGTGGTGTTTTTTTATGATAAACTACCGAACAATCGGCACGCGAGTGCTGATATTGGTGCTACCAGCTTAGAATACTCGATGTAAGAGAATTTTACTTTTGAAAATCAACCTGTATGCTTGAAAATTACCAGCAAAAGTACTTGCTGTTTAACATGAATTTTGAAGGAAAATTTACTATTAAACTTGTGCGTGGTTTATCGAAACTGGACCCGTCACGCAACGTGTCATAAAAGGTCATCAAATCATAGGTTATGGATGCAACCTCAAGTCTTCAACTTACTAAAGCAAGAATATAAAATAATCAACAGAAAAAATGGTAATAGTCTAATAAAAAAATTAAAAACTGCCGAAAATATACATGCCAATAAAATCAATTTGGGGACCCCATTTGCAGTGACTCTTCACTAAGTTCAAGTTTCTGAGGGCCACAAACTTTTTGCCTGTAAATAAATTTTAATTTTAGCTGTTCGCAAATATAATGATTTCAGCAACAGACAGCTATTTACGTTACATCACAGGCGTAGAACGCAAGTTCATAATCTTTCATTACTACTATTTTTAGCGCTAGTAAAAATAGGGGGTCCATGGACCCGGTCCATATTTTGATGGACCCAGTCCACAGAGGGGGTCCATGGACCCCCTATTTTTACTAGCGCTAAAAATAGTAGTAATGAAAGATTATGAACTTGCGTTCTACGCCTGTGATGTAACGTAAATAGCTGTCTGTTGCTGAAATCATTATATTTGCGAACAGCTAAAATTAAAATTTATTTACAGGCAAAAAGTTTGTGGCCCTCAGAAACTTGAACTTAGTGAAGAGTCACTGCAAATGGGGTCCCCAAATTGATTTTATTGGCATGTATATTTTCGGCAGTTTTTAATTTTTTTATTAGACTATTACCATTTTTTCTGTTGATTATTTTATATTCTTGCTTTAGTAAGTTGAAGACTTGAGGTTGCATCCATAACCTATGATTTGATGACCTTTTATGACACGTTGCGTGACGGGTCCAGTTTCGATAAACCACGCACAAGTTTAATAGTAAATTTTCCTTCAAAATTCATGTTAAACAGCAAGTACTTTTGCTGGTAATTTTCAAGCATACAGGTTGATTTTCAAAAGTAAAATTCTCTTACATCGAGTATTCTAAGCTGGTAGCACCAATATCAGCACTCGCGTGCCGATTGTTCGGTAGTTTATCATAAAAAAACACCACGTGACTGACACTGATTCAAATATTTTCGCTGATGAATAAAAATAGTCAGCATTTACATTGCTGTTCGTAAGTTCTGGCTTACTCTTTTAGGTCCTGGCTTCAGAGTACTCTTCCATCGATTCAATTTTGGCTTCGCTGGACACTGAACTATTTGTGGCCACTGAACCCATAATTTTAATTAAAGTAATCAAAATATAGCCATGGTTAGCATCGCAAAGCCAAGACAAGGGCAAGTCGTGTTCGTGCACAGTTATACACAGTTATACACTAAAAGCATGTCATCCTGCATCCTGACCAAAGAGGCCGTGCACAGTCCCGCCAGAATCAAATCTACCCCTCTTCACTCTTACTAGCAATTTAATCCAGAAAATAGTAAAAA
The DNA here is from genome assembly GCA_019787425.1 of Platygyra sinensis. Classification (NCBI taxonomy): domain Eukaryota; kingdom Metazoa; phylum Cnidaria; class Anthozoa; order Scleractinia; family Merulinidae; genus Platygyra; species Platygyra sinensis. Next base: position 17,052 of record JAHPZR010035357.1, read on the forward strand.
TATTTATTAATTAATATTGATTTCAAATATTAGTGTGAATTCATTTTGTTCAATTTACTTATTTTATTTTAATTTGTTTTATTTTATTATTGTTTACTTTGGCAATTTTAGGGGCGGTAAAAATAGGGGGTCCATGGACCCGGTCCACGGAAGGGGTCCATGGACCAGGGGTCCATGTTTTGTACTTTCCCCTCAAAAGGACCCCTCCTGACTACAAAAAAAATTACCGTGTTTAGGCGTTTTTCAAGAAAGAAACTTTACTACAAACAAAACTATACATTTTTAGAATTCTTTTAAAGACCTACCTTACATGATACTAAATTCGCAGAGAACTGAGAGTTAGAATATGTAAAACACAAAGACTTGGGATTTCATGATCATGACCGACTCTACAAGACTACAACTTGGCCTCGCCATATTGGAAACTACTGATTCAAGGTAAAGACTTGTTTCCATATCTCAAAGTTCCCTCTCCCTATTCACTTACACTTACATGAAGTTTCTAAGTTTCTTGACACAGAGACGTTTCTGCACAACAAATGTTGTCTAAGTGCAAGTCTCTTCAATTATAAAGGAAAAAAATTTTCACTGTGACGGGAGAGATTCGAACCCAGGTCGTCAGATCAGTAGTCTTCTCTCCTAACCACTAGACCACCGAGGATTCGCTGCAGGCCCATGATTTGATTAAAGTAGTAATGCGAACACCCTATATAAAGAAGCTAACCATGAACCCTAATCCTAATCAGTATTTTCAGTGCTTAGGCCTAATCAGTATTTTCAGTGCTTAGGCCTAATCAGTACTTTCAGTGCTTAGGCGTAATCAGTATTTTCAGTGCTTAGGCCTAATCAGTATTTACTTTGTGTATGCATCACAACGTATCCAAGGGCATTTTGTGATATGGAAACAAGTCCTAACCCCGATTCAACATTCGGGATTCGCAACCCCGTAGAGAGGACCCTGGGAACGAGGTTGCGGGACTCGTCGTCTGATGTCAGTGTTGTGAATATTTAAGGTGGCTCAATACAGTTTTTTTTTTTTTTAAGACTTTTAGAACTAGGTGCGATTTTTCAGGCTTGAAACTGTACTGTTTTGAATGGCTGTGCAATTCTTTTAAGGTAACTCTTCACTGAACCTTTCGTTGTGTTTAAGTCATAAATTAAGGTTGCAATGTCCTGCTGCATAGCAACAAACTTGACCCACTTTTTGCCATCAATTGCATTTATCTTAAAAACTAAGCCGGTGACCCCATATTTTTTTTTAAAAAATCTTTTTATTACACACAGAAGAAGAAACAGGCGAAATAAGAAAAAATTCTGTGGAGTAGATTTTGCTTAAATTGAAAAAAATGGAAATTTCAAGATTAGAAAAATTCCACTCCACAGATTTTTTTACAATTTTACACATGCATTCCGGTTTTTCTGGTAAATAATTTTTTGCATTAAAAAAGTGGGGTCACCGGATTAGTTTTTGAGATATTAGCTTCGTGAATAAGGAATTTTTAGCGCGCGTTGTACGCGCAAATTAAAATCTTGACCTTGCAAGATCGCACTTTGCGCACGCGTGAAGACAGTCCGCTGCTCAGAAAAGCTCGCAATTCCACGCGAAGAGACGTGAATACCCGCGAATAGTGTTTTCTTTTTCGCCGTTGTCGTTAGCAGCACAAGCGGTAGAGGAAGAGTACCACAAATACCTGAAGGTGAAGCTGGCCTAGTAAAAAGAACGAAGAAAACTTGAAGAGTATTTTTTTCCTGCTGTTGTTTAGATTGATAGCCGGCACGATCGATCGTGAACTTTTCGTTCACATTCCAGCACAGCAGTTTAAAAGAATGTTTTTTTTTTCATTTGAAATTACCTGAAGGATGGATGTTTTCGAAGGTAAAAACTAGCGATATCGTAAACAGCTCACTAAATTTGACGAAACAAAGTTTTACGAAGTAAGCCTCGGGCCGCCATGTTTGTTATGGGTTTTGCAAACTATAAATCTCGCGCGCTGTCTCACGACCCCTCGAGTGATTGCGCCATTCCTCGCGCTGAAGTGCGCGTTAGAGCCCAGGCTTCTTACGGAAATATTACTGTATTGAGCCACCTTAATGAGCATGAGATCCTTTCTTTGAAACGAAACACCACAAAATGCTTTCCCATGCCAAGAATCGCTTATCAAAATTTGCTCAGTATCGAGATACAGGTAAATTCATCGACGTTGTGTTAAAAGTGGGTAATCACACCTTTCCTGCTCATCGTGTTGTACTCGCTGTGAATAGCAATTATTTCGACCGCAAGATGGAAGAGTCGAACCAGAAAGAGATCGAACTCGAAGATGAAAGCATTTCACCTGATGTGTTTAAGATTATATTGGACGCCATCTACACTGAAGATCTTCGCGTCAACGACGAAAACGTGTCTGAAGTTCTTGCCGCAGCTGTTAGTCTTGAAGTCAAAACCGTTGTTCAACAGTGTTGTGATTTCTTGAGGAGGGAGTTTATCCAGCTCCGACTTGACCTTCAAAACTACTGTCTGCTTTCCACAGTAGCCGATAGACACGGTCTGAGAGATCTCCAAGAGGCAGCGGAGAAGAAGATGGCTTCGATGTACGTGGATATTTGTGAAAGCGAAGAATTCCTGACCTGTATTGGCACAGACCAATTCTTCAGCCTCCTTTGTCGAGATGACCTCAGTGCACCTTCCGAGACGTTCGTTTTCAAATCAGTGATGCGGTGGATTAAACATAAAAAAGAAGAGAGGATGGCGGATGCAGCCAAAGTTATCGGAGCTGTTCGTCTGGTGCTGGTGGATATCACGGTTGTGATTGAAGAACTGGATACAGAGGAAATGAAGCAAGTTCCAGAGATTCACTCGCTGATGTATGAAACGTCAATCTTTAAGCACATGCCTTCACGTAATCCTAAATTTGGCGTGGAGAAAAGTAAACCACGATCAACCAGCCCGGTAAGTAAACCGTCTTCTTTCTTAACATTTCACTGACCTAACAAAAAACAAAACCTGCCAAGAAAACCCCGATTCTTTTAAAATACTTCCAAACTGGATTGCAGTATACCCTTGGCCGAATTTGTTCAGTTCACATGACTCTTTGTACACTGTCGGGTTCAAAGGCTTTCAAAGCCTGCACAGGAGTGATTCATTAATAAGCGAATTTTCTGATAACTGTAGTAATTATCTCTTTCCTCCTCCCAAGTTTAACCTAAGCCGGCGAAGATGAAGTATTGCTAATACTAATTTCCTATGGTGTTTTATTTACATGGGTGATTCACTTTTAAGCGAATTTTCTAATCACTGTAGCGAGTTGCAAACTCTTTCCCCCTCTCACGCAATGACCTCAAACGGTCTCAAACCATGTCAATGCACACGAAGTGTGCAACTGAGGTTATTAATTAGCCTTTTAATGTTCATTTGATATGATGTTTCCTTTTACAATGCATTTCAGGTTGTTGTTGCAGTTCCACCTGGGGCGCAGATGCAGTATTTTGATGTTGAAGCCAAAACATGGAAATCTTTGGCATCCACAATACCAGCAACTGAGGCGAGAGAATGTCACTGTGCGGTCTCTGCTGGGAGCAAGTTGTTTGTTGCCGGAGAATCTCTTGGGGTGCATTGCTTTTTTCAATATGACACAGAAACAAATAAATGGGAAGGACTGCCCCACCCAGGTGGTAAATTAAAATACTTATGTGTAATTGATGATCATATATATGGAATAACTGCTGGTTTTGTTGAGGTGCCTCGAAGGTACAACTTTGCCAAACGTCAGTGGCAAACCATTGCACCAGTAGCAGAAGCTGAAAATGATAGAAATTATGTGCCCGGGAATAATGGAGCAATTTGTCATTCGAAGATGTTTGTGCTTTATGAAAATAAATACGAGCAATTGCAATCTTATGGGTCTTTTCCAGCATTACTAAAATGTTTTGATCCAGTAAAGAATAAATGGGAAGTGAGAGCCACAACCTGCCAGCCTCACTTTGGATCCAGTCTTGTTGTAGTAAACAATAGACTCTATGTTGCAGGGGGGCGTGATTCAATAGACCAATGCGGTTATCCAATTGGTAACCCTGCACCTGTTGAAATGTACAATGAGGAAAGAAACACTTGGTCTGTTGTTGAACAAAAACCCATTTCCCCAAACAACCTTGGTGCAGTGGAAATAGAAGGGAGGGTTTTCTTCATCTTAAATAATTTCCCAATTGACAGTGGCATAAGTATTCCCTCAGGGGAGTTGTATCCTGTTCCTCTGAAGGACTGGGAGAATTTAGGAAAAATTGACCAAAGTGCAGTGCTATGTTGTTTCCCAGTAAAGCGAGAAAGTTTGAAACCAGAGTGACTGACTTAATTAGAAGCCGTAGTAATAAAATAGTAATTAAATACAGTAAAAACCCGCGTATAAGAACCTAGTGATTTAAGAACCTACAGGCTGAAATTGGGCATTTTAATACCCAAATATATAAGAACCTATTTAGCCTGGCAAAGAAAAATAGGTTCTTGTACAAAAAAACACTCTTATTTTATAGCCAAAATACTGGATTTTAATTTTTAGAAATTGTGAAATTTCTGAGAAATATACCATGAAAATTATTTGTTTAATCGTATCTATAACAAAATTCTCAATCGTGATTGGTTCCCCGCGCGCCTATTTGTCCCGTAATCGGTGCGCGATCACGTGGGTGTCCAATTACAGGTGTCTGATTTGAACTTTTTCAAATTGGATACCTATAATCGGATACCCACGTGATTTTCACGTTAATTACGAGCGCTTTAATGGCTTCCTTCGCAATGTTTTCTACAGTTTTCAGAACTTATGAAAAGCGCTACAGAAGTTTCCGCTTAAAAGAACTTCCCAAAAGACATTTTTAAATCCGAAATTTGTTATAGATACGATTAATTAGTAATTGGACCTTGTATCGTACAATTCAGGGAGTAATCGCGCTCGTATTTTCAAATCGGCCTCGCGCTTCGCGCTCGTCCGATTTTGAAATTACTCACGCAATTACTCCCTGAATTGTACTCCACTCGGTCCAATTACTATTACTAATACAGTATGTAGATGAAGAAACTTCAAATAGCCCAAAATGTTTTGTTCTTTACAGCATGGAATAATTAAGCAAACAAGACAGGTCTTTTTCCTGTTTAAAATTTACATGATTATCAAATACAACTGTAAATATGGTAGCCTATGATACTTAATTTATTATTGTTTAAAAAACAAGGCTTGGCATTTTTGCTGTTTAAAATACAAATGACAGTAGTTCTCTGAATGGTATCACTATGACAACTCCTACAAATAAGAACCTACTGAGAACCTAATCAGCCTGACTTCGGAAAAACTACCCCAAAATATAAGAACCCATTCAGCCTGAACCCAAAAATTCTAGGTTCTTATACGCGGGTTTTTACTGTACTTCACTTCCTCTCAGTGTTAAATAAATATTTTATAGTTTTAAAAATAGCTTTCCTGCAGTACAATGACCTAGGATAGTTTTTGTTAATCAGTAGAAATGGAAATACAACTTGACTGGGTAACAGTCAGGGAATATGGCGAGTGTTGGCTGTAAGGTTTTTAGCTTAAAAAATATGAATAGTTTCTTGTGCTTGCACTGACTACAAAACCCACATGGCCTTAAAAAATCTTATGAATGTAAATGCTTAAATATTTAGTATAGTTATTTGTTTCATTTGTACAGAACAGAATTTCATTATAAAAGTAAATTTTCATTTCTTTGCCATGATTATAAATAAATTACATGTTATATGACTGATATATTTATTTTTTTATTTGCCACACCACACACAAATCCCTTATAGACAGAATTAATAAGGTTATTTTCAGCTTCATTTGGGAGGGTAAGCCTCCCAAAATTAAGAAAAAGACTATCATTGGTGAAAAACACTGTGGGGGCCTAAAAAGGATTGACTTTGAAATCATGGAACGGTTGCTAAAGATTGCTTGGATAAAGCATATCGCTGAATCAAGCAATGCATCGTGGAAAAAATCCCAAATCAAGCTCTTAACCAATACAGAGGTCTAGAGTTCCTCATCGAATGTGATTACGACTGTAAGCTACTCAACTTAGAGAACCTCCCAGTGTTTTACCACACCATTTTAAATTACTGGAATGACTTCAGAACACTAACCTGTGACAAGCAAATTCCCATAAAAAAAAAAAAACCAAATAATTTGGAACAACCGTAACATATGTATTGATGGAAAACCGATTTATATTAAATCCTGGTGTACAAGTGGAATTTGTTGCATTGAAGACCTCCTAAATGTTAACTTTAAATTTCTTACCTTATCAGAAATGAAAGAGAAATATAACTTTGAATTTCCTTTTACCACTTATTACGGCCTTTTAAAGTGCCCCTGTGATCCAAAAAATCACTTCCTTTTTTTCTTGAGATTCTGAAAGTGTGTCTGGTTAACACTTGACTGGCAAAATTCTGACCTTTCATTTTTATCCAAAGGCTGTTTACTTTGAGTGTAAGTTTTGGATTTCACGATCCGCCATTACTCACGTTCAAACCTGACTGATTTGACCTCAGAGGGTTGGATCCAGGAAAAGTGACGTCAAAGGCTCACCAGCTTAAAATTTCAGCGTGTGAACGCAGCTTATTATGTATGCAAAGTGCGAGTTTAAAAGTGTGAAAGCCCAAAACTCCCGTGCTGCATATTAATTCTGCAGCGTACACACGCATTGCATTCTTAAACTAGTGAGCCTTTGACGTCATTTTCTCCTCGATCCAGCTCTCTCAAGAACTTAAATCTAGTAATGGCGGATCATTAAATAGGAAAGTTACAGTTAAAATAAACAGGTGCCTTTTTTAAATCAAAGACTAAAACTTGGGTCACTTAGTGTTTAGTTAACATAGTTTTGAAATCCAAAGGAAAAAAAAAATTTTTGTCACAGGGGCACTTTAAGAGCCATACCAACTGAATCGAAAAGTGCACTATGAGTCAAAGCAGGCGTGCTTGATGAATCTGAAAACTGCGAAACATCCTTGAAGCTTTTTTCCACAAAAGAAGCCTATTCTTCCATACTTGATAAAAGCTTCTCAGCACCCACAGCTGAAGGCAGAATTCTATATCATGGGTTCACCAAAGAGGAAATTCCGTACATCTACATGCTCCCTTTCAAAATCTTGAAAGAACCAAAACTGATCATGTTCCAAGTCAAAATTATTCACAATATTTTACCCACCCAATCTAGCCTCTTCCGTGCGCACATAGCTGATACTGATGTTTGTCCTTTATGCAACCTTGAAAGTCAATCTCTAAAACATATGTTAATTACCTGTAGTGTATCCTCGTTTTGGACTTGTTTTTCTAACTGGTGGCACGAAAATTTAATCACAAACCGCCTTTATCTGAAAGCACTATTCTATATGGTTGGCACAAAGAGTCAAATAACTGGGAGGTGCTTAATTACTGTTTGATTGTCGCCAAATATAATGTTTTTGCTACAAGCGTACGCAATGGCATCCTGGACTTTGACAGTTTTCTACTGTGTCTCAACAACAAAATTGATATTCTTCGCACCATAGCTTTTAGATCTCACCGCTTATCGCAATTGAAAAAAACATGGGACAAACTTCTTTAGATACATGAATGCTAGTGTCATTTCCTTCAAGCTACACTTAACTGCTATTCTGTTTCATTTATCAGGTTTGCGTCTTTTTCCTTTTAATTAAGTCTGCATATATTATTTTTCATAGTTAAAATAACGATTATTTGTAATTAATTTCTTTTTAACTTAGTCTGTATACATTATTTTTCATAGTTAAAATAACAATTATTTGTAATTAATTTCTTGTTTTTTTTTTGATGCAAATAAAATAACAAAAAAATAAAAAAAACATATAACCTAAACAATAAAAAATAGAAAGAATAGATTTAACAATGGCGAGGAGACGCAAAGGAAACTATGAAGCTTATATTAATTAGGTCTCCTCAGTTATTCTTTTACAAGATGAAATCAAAAAAAGAAGATAAGAACATGACAACGGATACAATTACAATGTTAAATGGAGGGATACAATATGAAAGAAAAGCTGCAGGAAAGTTAATACTTAAACACATTTGTATGAAAACTACTTATAGGTATTACAGAAAATGCCTTAAGTGCTTTTTTAAAGGAGACAGAGGAGGACGAGTTGACGATTTCGGTACTCAAGGAGTTGTAAAATTTAGGTCCTTGGTAAAAAACGGAAAATTGTTTGATGTTAGTTCGACAAAGAGGCAAACGATATAAATGAGAGTTCTTGTATGATGCGAATGAATTTCTTTCTGTAAGGTGAATTTACAGTCAAATTTTAAAGAAAGAGTATGGTTTTGATGAGAGTACATGAATAAACCTAATTGTAGTAGGTGCATGTCATGAAATTTTAAAATACCTAGGTTTCTAAAAATTGGATCAGTATGTGCATAGAAATGGATTTTAGCTATAGTTCTCACCATTCGTTTCTGAAGAATTTCAAGACGAACAAGGTTAGATTTGGAAGTGGAGGCCCAAACTAAGTTGCAGTAAAAAAAAAGTATGGGTAGACTAGTGAAAAATATGTTCGTAGAGAATTTGTCGGCAAGTAGAAATTAGATTTGCGAATTATACCGATAGACTTTGAGACTTTGTTAGCCACATGTGAGATTTCAGATTTCCAGTTTAAATTTTCAACTAGGATTACTCCCAAGAAAATTGTTTCTTTTACCTGATCAAGTTAGTTTAGACGAGAACGCCAATAATTTGAAATTACAACAAAACAGTTCTTTCAATGTTTGAATCTTCCAGTTCTGATATGTTATATTTCTTTCTGGAATACTGTACCTAAGTAGACTGTTGCTGCCAAATAGTTATGGTTTTTTGCATTTGTGGCAGGGTTTTTAGGAATACAAATATCAGATTTGAAAATGCTCCATAATAATTTAAACATTACTTTTATCGATTTCTTCCCTGCTATTTTTTTAATTAAACATTTACAAATTAAAACCTGATCAGTTTCTATCTTAAACTCAACGCAGTGGAATTTGTCTCTTACTTCTTTAGCGTGTACTATCCAATTAGAACTAACCGTGGTATACAGGAAACAGGTATTTTATATGTAAAATGGCGGGTTTGTTATCTTCTAGATGGCCTGTTATTGCCATTGCTGCATTTGTCAAGTCTAAGAGAAATAGGAACGTGATAAGTATAATATTGTAACTTAATTGCTGTTAAAGCATAGGCTTACTGTGAATATACATTGTACAAGACAGTAAGGTAAAGTCTGCATATGAGCTAATGGTGGCCCATCAGGCTGGAGCTTATTCTGGTTTCTTTAACATGAAGCGACCAGAAGTATTTCTACTTCCCCTGGATGATGCGATACTAGTCCATTGCAGGGTTACCCCCAGCATTATAGATGGTGCCCATTTATACACTTGGGTGGAGATAGACACTGCGAGAGTAAAGTGTCTTGCCCAAGAACACAACACAATGTCCTTGGCCAGGGCTTGAACTTGGACCGCTTGCTCTGAAGTCAAGCACACTAACCATGAGGCTGCTGCGCCTCCCACTGTACAAGACAGTGTTACATGTATTATTTACTAACAAGTGACAACAGGCTGTTGACCCGGAATATGGTAAGGTTATATTCCAAACAAACATGCATAACAATTGCACATGTTGTAGTTTAAATTTGCTTAATGTTTAAATTTAGGAATTTCATTTAGATGCTGGTGGTTGCTTTTCAGCAAAGTTTTGAAGTTTGGCAGACACCAACAAGACCTTTCGTCCCCTACTACAGTGTAGCACATACAGGTATTTTATTGTTTATTAAGTTGTCAAATCCAAACCAGGAGCTCCAGGACAAGGGGACTTCTACCTGTACTTTGAAGTTTTACCATACAACCCTTTAGCTGTATGTATTTTTGGACAACAAATTAGCAACCCAATAAAATGGTACCATTGTGTTGTATTTCTGGAGGACTTAGGGACTGGTAAAAAAGTATTGGGGGAGGAGGGGGGGGGGTGGCCCGGAGCAGAGAGGGGGTGGGTCATCAATTTTTGAACCCTTGGTAAGGGGTGGCTGCAACTTTACGGGCTGGCGTTGTGTCGGTTCATTTTCCAGCAAATGGCGCAGGACATCGCGCATGGCCATGCCCCGTTTACTCTTCAAGCCCACCACCCAGGCATACTTGCTCAAAACGTTGATAACGGTGAGCAGGTAGCACATGTGACGATTCCTTTGAACCAGTTTTGGGTCCTGCATTTCCACCAAATCGGCTTGCCAGGTATGATCGAGGAAGGGCCGACCACCGTCTTGCTACGGGGAAAGCGTTGACGCTGAGGGTGGCGCAGGGTGAAGGTGGGTTCACCGTGCAAATAGGTTTGAGCGGTGGGTCAAGGCACACCCACTGCTCGAGCGGCGCCCAACAGTTCTTGGACATTCCCGCTCAAGGCGTAAGGACTGTCTTCATCCAAAAACAGCCCGTCTAAGGTACTATTCTTCTTCATGATATTAGGGCGAGGAAAAAAAACACACGACTACTTCAAAAAAGGTCTATTACACTCTATTTATTAGCTTTTTTTGGCTCCACAACAGCATTACAAAACAGCGTCATTGGACGCACGAGGGCTGAGCATCCTCCTTCAAGGGAAACGTGTGACGCATTCGATACGGGCAGACGAAAACATCCGTCAGCAAAACACATGTCCTCCACGGCCACGTATCGAAAACGACGGTGATACCTTTGCGTCCATTCGTCTGAAATGGCTGACGAAAAATCAGTGATGGTGTCGTCAAAGGTCTGCATCTTGATCAGAAAACTGTCCTCCTCAAACGGAATGCCTCGTGCGTAGGTTCGGAGCTCGGTCAAGATCTTGGCGTAGGTGGTGTAGGCAAATTGGCACCTGTCCACCTTGATGGGAAATTTCTTGAAATCGTTCCATCCTTTGAGCACGGTTCCCCAGGCGGCCAGGCAAGTCACCATGTTCATATTCTCGCAGATGGAACCGGCAATCATGCCCGCCACCACCACCAATAAAGCTGCCCCGTTGAGGAGCGCCTGGCGAAGCTTAAAGATGCGGTACATGCGACTATAACACCACCATTGGCGATGGTAGAAGGGATAGAGCGAATCCAAAGTGTGCAACACGTCGGGCTTCAGTGGTAGGGTGCCGGGCTTGAAAAACGATCCCTCGAAGAGCGACACGGCCTCTGGGCACATGCCGTGTTTTCTCCTCCTCCTCCTTCTTTCTTTACATGTTGATCTCCTTATCTAGTGTCTGTGGGAGCTGTGTGAGGAGGACTCGTTCGTAGCTCTGTCCCTCTTCCAAAGGATTAGAGAATACTGCTTGAGCGGGAATCTTCTTACGTCCTCGTTTGGCGGAGGGGGCGAGCGACGAAACCACTCTCTTGCTAGCTTTCTTTTCTTTTTTGCCTTAAGCTAACAATGGGCTAGAGAGCTCTTCAGTCGATGCTAATCCCACTTTTTGTCGGAAAAAGGACAACTCGTTCCTGGCTTGTTGCACCTTCACCACCGTTTTGGATAAACCACCGATGCAACTGAGCAAGTGAAGCTTGGTTCTCACATATAATTGCTAGCTTTCTTTTCTTTTTTGCCTTTAGCTAACAATGGGCTAGAGAGCTCTTCAGTCGATGCTAATCCCACTTTTTGTCAGAAAAAGGACAACTCGTTCCTGGCTTGTTGCACCTTCACCACCGCTTTGGATAAACCACCGATGCAACTGAGCAAGTGAAGCTTGGTTCTCACGTATAATTCCGCCGAGCGCTCGGTCACGTGACACACCAAGGTATTGGTCAGTCGAGTGACCAGTGCTGTGGCTCACTGGTCCAAGGACTGATCAAATTCTGCTCCTGCTCCTCCATGTCCATGCTGTCTCTCCTCAAGACGCTGTCTCCAAATGAAGAAAACAGCTAGGCGCGCCAGCTGCTTTTATACCTTCTTTTTTCCTGGAAAGGGCGCTCACACCGCACGCGCCAAAAAATTTGCAGGTGATTTTAAAACGAATCAGGCGACCATATAGGTGACAAAAAGGCGATTTCGCAAGAATGTGAGATCCCGAGAGACAGGATTATCGTCCCGGGCACGAGAGCCGAAATTACGCACTCGAGCTCAGTTTTTTTTTAGCATCGAGCCCACAAAAAAATAAAATAA
>JAHPZR010035360.1:0-27500 GCA_019787425.1 Platygyra sinensis
AATGTGCTGGAAACTGTTTTGAGCCACCTTAAGTACTCCTAGAATTCCGCTTCAATCTTCGCAGTGTTTTGCTTGATTTTCAATCGATCGTTTACTGAAAAACCTGTTTTTGAGTGTGCTTTTGCTCATCCTGTAATGTTGTTTTCATCATATTTGGTTTAAACAGTATGTTTCGTTTCTCTGTGATATGCAAATTAGCTATGAAAAGGTATCTAATGCGCATGTGTTCCAGCTGACTGTGTCCCTTTAAACAATATTACTACACTTACGAAAACCCAGATGCGACGTTCTACTAGATAATGGAAATATTTAAGGTGTCTGACCAAAGTTTTTTGATACCTGTGTTGAAATAAGTGGCAGTGACAAACGACCAGAACATTTACTGTTACTCACATATGCAAAAGTCACATCTGTGATGTAAAGGTACTTTCGTAATACAACAACACGATACAACGAGAACAGAGAAAGACAAAACAAGCTACCATTGAAATCACTTTAATCAACATCCCTTATACATGTAAAACTTGTCTTATAACTGACAAATAATTTTTTAATAGCTACTTCTCAAAAGGATAAAGCAAAAATAACTTAAACATTTTTAAATAAGTATTGAAATACACATCGTTTAATCTCAAATCACGCTATAAAGTTCCCTTCACAAAAAGTGCCTTTCTTACAACAGAACAGTTCGTAGTAAGTTGATACCTTATTACAAGGTTAACAGGCATCAGAACAACTAAGTTAATCTTTCGAATCCCGTCTCCGAGATTTGCTCAAGTCGGGTGTCAGTAGAGATGTTTAATTGCAGAGTAATTATTAATACATAAGATCGTGCTCACGAGACAACTTTCGAAGTTTCGGTAGTGTCTGGGCTATTATAAGATTCGAAATCTCTTAGGTCTCTCAGGGAAGGTATCGATATTTCAAAGACACTCGTTCCTCGACTGTAGAGTTCACTTGTTATTGGCAGACGACGTCCTTAGAAAGAATTGGTCCAAGAAAAAGTTGCCAAATGAACTTCTTAGACATTGAAAAAATTTGAAAAGGCTAGATCTTTGTTTACAGATTATTCAAACCCTATTTTTTAAAACTAAAATAACGTAAGAAAAATTGCCACGTTAGAAAGAATTCTGATAACAGTTGCAAAACTGGTGCAGTATAAACACTTTTCATGGAGGGTATCTATTATTGACCGAACACCTTATTTGGAATGCTTCCTTTCTTTTATCTTTTATAGAATTTAGGGTTTATTTTAATCATGCACTTCATTGAAAACCAAAACCGAAATTCATGTAAAATGTTTCACTCAAACCCACTACATTACCTAGTAACTATTAATGTTCGGTATGCAATTCAATCAAACCCTTAAATAGAAAAATCCTTTAAAGTACCAACAATAGTAGTTAAAGATACATCGAATTCTTTAGATGCCAAAGTTAAATTGAGCGGCCATTTAAAAGCAGAAACATTAAACCATTATGATGTCATCGATTTCCACGCGGGAAGACTCATGTAAAAAAAAAAGGGACAAGCAAGATCTTTGCAAAATACCGGTACTTCAACGGAGTAAATTCTGCTTGAGGTGGGAGGAAAACATCCTGTGAAACTGAGTTTTTGCACTGTCAGTTATCTCGCCCCGATTTCAGGGCTCGTTTAACGCTGGTCACGGAACGAAAACGCACTATGTGCTCGAGGGGAAAGACCGCTGATCAATTTGCAGTATCAAAATAAGATAGGATTGCTTGACGCTGTCTGTGGAACTAGTATTTTGATCAAATATCTTCAATTTCCAGTAATGTAGATATAACATAAGGCTTACACAAACGGAGTCCTGGACTGCATTGGACACTACTCTTGTTGGAAATTCTTACCCCAAAATAATATTCCTATGAGAAATCAAAACAACCTTTCTTGTTCTCGAAAGAACAAATTAAATAGCAAGTTTTACCTTACGGCTTCACACTGGTATTGGCATGCCAAACAAAGCAAAACAAATCAAAACGAAACAAGTAACATCTACGCTTGCCCTGACTACATAGCCTGTCAATTGGTCATCGTTTCTATGACTACTGAAGATCTTTCCTTGCGGGAAATTCCCCACTACTTCCCTACTGAGTACTCCTCTACTCCTCAGCTTGCACAGTCAATTCAGCATCGTTTCCAAGACTACCGAGATCTGTGATTTGCAAGGAAGTTGATACTTGCTCGCATTCGACAACTGCTTGACCTCTTACATTTTGTGGCATTATGATCCCCTGCAGCTGACTACCTGCTGAATCCGTCAAATCCAGTTCGCGACTCACGACTGATTGAGGCTGACTTAAGTCGGAGACACCGGCTGCATAGGATGCATCTCCGTTTTCAACGACCTCAGTTTGCTGAGAAGTTGCCATCTGATGTGAACCACTAGATGAAGCATTTACGTTGAGCCTACTTCCCTCCGAGTTGTTAGCTACTTCAATAGAAGCTTGCTGGGGGGCTGCATTCAAAGACGTTTCTCTAACGTCTTGGGAGAACTGTTGCTGAAGGTTACCGAGACTGGTAGAATTATACAAACGACCATCAGAGCCAAAGGCAGCACCTTGCCGAGCTGAATTTAAAGAAGATCCTTGAACTTGTGATGAAACGTGTTGCTGAAGGTTACCGACACTGGCCGAATTGTATAAACGACCATGAAAAACGGTGGGTCCCGTCATCAGCCTTTGAAAGCCAAAACCTGAATGTAATCCACTTAGGCCACTGTAACTTCCCAAAATCGGGCCACCGAATGCCCCACCAGCTCTTGTTTGAGAAACGCCGCCTAAGATACCAACTGATGGTAGAAAGAAAGTGTCATTGCGTGGAGAAGTTAGAAACTGTGAGAAACCATTGCTCTGCGAAGCATCAAATCCACGCAGCGATTTTCCATGGAAAAAAGATGATGGTGAACGGGACGAGAAAAGACGCTGACCAGCTGATGTTACGGAGGAAGACCCTGCAATGCCATAACCTCGATTGCTTAGGAATTGATCGTCTCCAACCCAAGAGCTTTGTACCTGAGGTCGCACATCACTAAGAGACTGGCTCAAAAGGGATCTGGTGTCGCTGAGCTCTCGATTCTGCCATGCTTTGCCGCGTGGACTAAGGGCAATTCGAGATTTTCCAAACATCCCACCTCTCTGCTGAGCGCTCGAGCCCAGGTCCACCATTGTTGATGCCTGTCTCTTGGTAAGACGACTAAGATCAAGGCCCCCGTTCAGTCTTGAGGAAAACCGTACATTTGTGTTCTGGATAAGGACAACAACAGATTTACGCACATTAAGATTACATTCATTTGGGAATGCCAGTGCTGTTTTAAATTACATGATCATATCGCACCACAACATCTACCAGGTTTGCCGAGGGCAAGCGACATAGATGCTTGGTGGGCATGAGATGTGGCGAAAGTTAATAAGCAATTAGATTATAAGCAATTAGATTATGGGCGCAGCCCCAGTCGACGACTACGACGACTACGACGACTACGACGCATAAAAATCTCGAGCGAATAATCTAATTGTTTTAGTATAAATTTTCTAGTCGTTCAAAAGTTTATATAAATCCTCTTCACAGACACTTCGAAAACGTCAAGAAGCGGACATCATTTTGTTAACAAGCACACGCTGCTCACTTTCTATCAAAGAATAGATAGTGAGCAGCGCTGCCAATCAGAGAACGGCATTCGTGATAGAACGCTAACGGATCATGTGTATACTAAACATAATTAGTATAAATTTACCGTGGTCTAATGTGAATCCGTGAATTTGATTGGCTATATTACCGTTTTCTATCTGCTATTAGTAGAATTCTACTAGTACACTAATGCAAATGCTGTAATCTGATTCGCTGAGCCATTGCACACTATCAGCCATTAGTGTGCAGTGGCTGGAACTCGTCTACGAAATGGCGACGTTTTTTCGTTTTGCCAAAGTTTTGGAGGAAAATTTTGATGAAAATAGATAAATAAAATCCTAGGAAGACTAAAAGAAGGACATTTACGGTTTCTTGACTTTAAAAAGTTGAAATTATTGAAAAAATGATGCGCGCGTGTGCGCGACTTCAATTTTAATTGCCAACTCAGGGTCAACTTAATCCGGGCAATCTTTTTAAGGTCCAAAGTTTAATAATACGTCGAGGAATAATTGGAAACCGTTATTTGAATTAAACTTTAGAAAGAATTCTTCTAAAACAATTAGATTATTCGCTCTCGATTTCTATGAGGTGATAGTTGATTCGGCCATCGGCCTCATCAACTATCACCTCATAGAAATCTCGAGCTCATAATCTAATTGTTAAATAGTCAACAGTTACGCATCAGTGCACATCGCGCATCACGTTTGAACCTGATGTAATATTAATAAAACAGTTCTTTTCTACGCGTTACTTGATATTTTTTCTTTTTATGCAATGAGACTACGGTAAATTTATACTAAAACAATTAAACTACTCGCCCTCGGGCTCGTAGTCTAATTGTTAAATATAACTTAGCAATGAGGCACAGACACCTACCTTCCTCGTTTTTGATTGGAGGGATCGTCTTTGGCGTTCTTCGATGTCGTCCATTCTGTCCTTTAGAATGGTCATCTGACTTTCTAGTGCATTCCTCTTCGTTTCCATGGTGAAGTTGTCATTTAGAAACTCAGTCTGTTCAGAGGAGTACCTCAAGGAAATAGGGCTGTGATCCTGGAGTACAACATAAGGAGGATCAATATTGAACACTGCATATACATATTGTAAAAGTTAAGAGAGTCTCACCACAAAGGGAGCCGTGAATCAGAAGGTATAAATGTGGAATGGAATGTGAACCGTGCATGGAGGCCTAAACAGAACAGTGCTTTAGGACCATTTCTCAGCCATCATGACCAACTGTCCTGATCTAAAGACAACGCAAGATATTTTACAATGTTACTAGAAAAGAGCGCCTTTTATCTCCATGCACATTAAAATAAGATGAAAAGTAAGTTCAAAACTCACCAATTTCTTGGACATCACTATCGATGACTGCAACTGAGCAGCAGTTGCCTGTAGCCTCCTTTTCAGATCAACAATTTGCCTCTTGTATTTTTCTTCCAGACGATCCCTTTCCCGATCAAAATCTGTCTGCATCTGAACTTTCTCTTGCTTGTAACTGACTTTGATGTCAGATTTCTCTTTCTTCAACAATTCCACTTCGTGCTCAAGATCATAGAGTCTATCTTCCATCTGTTTTGTCCCTCGTAAAAATCTCATGTCTAGATCCGTCTCAGATTTAAAGAGCGATTCCTTCCTGACAGATACACTTTTGTCTCCAAGAAGACTGTAAGTGCTTTGTGCTCCTTGACTAGAAAGCTTAAGCTGAATTTGCTTTCGCTGCTCTTGCAAGGAAGTAATCTCTTTCCTCAATACACCGAGAGTTTCTTCGTATTTCTCCCTTTCTTTGTCCAGGGCAACTCGATATTCCGTCTGCAGACTTTCCCTTAGCTTACTCTCTATACTTGTTGCATCTTGCTCAAGCTCCGTTTTCTCATATTCGAATTTAACTTCAAGCTGGTGTATCTCTCTCCGATGCTTTTCCTCCAAGCTACGTATCTTGCTTTCGGTCACATTAAGCTTCCTCCTAAGGTCGTTCGTTGCTTTTTGGCCATCTTCTCTCTCTTTTCGTAGTGCATTGCACTCGTCCGTCACCTTTGCCACGGTCTCTTTCATCTCTGTAATTCGGCTGTTGCTGTTCCCTCTTTCCTTTTTAATTTTGTTCAGAAGAGTTTCCTTTTCACGCTTCAGCTTCTTTACTTCTTCTGTCAATTTATGGATGGTGTTATGGAGCAATCTACTCTCTCCTTCCCTGCCTCGGGTGGACTTTCGCCTCTCATCTTGTAACTCTCTTTTGAGGTTTTGTTTCTCATTTTCAAAGGCTTCCATTTGAGTTTTGATCTGCCTTCGTAGCTCGTCCATCTGTTCTTTGTGATCTCTAATTAGATCAGCCATACCTCCGCCTCCGTCTTGATAATTTCCTACATCCGAAGTATTTCTAAGGCGAGTGCCCCTTTCAACTGAATCTTTATTTTCCCTAGAGCCAATCCTCTTAAGTTGCTCGACTTGATTTTCATAATCATCTATTTTACGTCTGAACTCCTCTTCAATCTCACTTTTGAATTTCTTTATCTTTTGCCCGTGCTCGTACTCCAGATCATCAATTTTTCGGCTGTGATTTCTTTCTGTGTCACGGAGTGTCTCTTGCAATTCTTTATTTTCACTTCTTAAAACATCTACCTCTCTTCTCAAGTCGGATAGTGTTTGATGAGAGGCAGAACTCACCCCCGGTCGATTTCCATTAAATTCGCCATTACTTAAAGCAGCCTGATTGGTTACAAGTTCGCTACTGCCCGCGTTTTGTTGCCGAAGTCTATCCTCTATTTCATTTATTCGCCTTTCCATTGTTTTTCGCTCCTCTTCAAAGCGCCGTCTGTAAGTTTCCTTCTCATTTTCAAACTCGCTTCGAATTCGTTGTTTCTCTTCTTCTAAAATTCTGATTTCCTCGTCGTACTTCCGTTTCCTCTCATATAAAGTGGTTTCAAGTTGCTCCGTCTGCTTCTTAAAAACCTCAACACTCTTGTCAAGTTCATCTTTCACAATCTTGGCCCTGCCTCTCTCAAAGTTAATTTCGTCCGTTAGCTGAGTAGTTAGTTCACTCTTTTTCCTTTCCAGCCGCTCGTTTGCTCTTTCCAGATCGTAAATCTTAGTCTCAAAGGAACGTATCTCAGTTTCCATGCTTCTACTGACTTTCACTTGCTCGTTGTACTTTTCCTCGATCATTTCCTTTTCTTTTAAAATGTCGTTGATTTGCGA
This sequence comes from Platygyra sinensis, assembly GCA_019787425.1. Taxonomy (NCBI): domain Eukaryota; kingdom Metazoa; phylum Cnidaria; class Anthozoa; order Scleractinia; family Merulinidae; genus Platygyra; species Platygyra sinensis. Next base: position 6,844 of record JAHPZR010035360.1, read on the forward strand.
CGTCTTTTCTTTGCTGTAATTCCTCACCCAGTCCTCTTTTTCATTTCTGAAGTTCTCTTCCATTTGTCGGATCTTCCTGGAGAGGTTGTCAACGTCCTCGGTAAGTCGTTTGTTCTTATCTTCGACCTGCTGTACGCTCGATAGTGATTTGTCGAGTTCCTTTACCAGTTCTCTCTGTTTGCGGATCACTTCATCTTTCTTAGAAGTGAGCTCTTCGACCTCGTCGGACAGCTCCATAACTCTGTTCTCCAATTCCTTTTTTTCTTGACATCTCGCTCGAGTACTCTGCAAGTTTCCCTAAGCTCATTTATTTCGGCTTCGAGATTATTTGTATTTTGTTTACTGCTTGTATGTGACGTGTCACCGACGTCACGATCATAACTGTGCTTGGTATGTGTGGAATTAGAAGCTCCGCTGCCGATATTATGCTCCAGCAAGTCATTGATCTGGTACAAAAGTTTCTTGTTTTCCTCCTCTAGTCTCTCCTTCTTTCGAACCTCCTCGCTTAGTTTTCGTTTCCACTCTTCATCCGTTGACAGCATTCGAGGCCCACTGGAAACAAGCTGAGCACCTGAGTGCGTTGGTTGCGCAGCGTTCGACTGCATCATCACCTGATTCACAGCAGGGCCATTGAGACAGGAAACAATTTGTTCCCTTTCTTTCTCAAACTGAATTTTCAGTTCTTGAGCTTCATGAAAGAACCTGGCTTCCATTTCCTTTTTCTGTTTGTCAGATTCTATCAATTCGCCCATCAGTCGCTCTATTTCTATCGATAATTCTGTTTTACTCTGGATTTGCTCTTCCAAATTTCGTTGCAGTTCGCTGACATCTCGCGAGTAGCTCTGTTCAAGCGCTGTCCTTTCTTCAATAACTTCATTTTCCGTCTTGTAGGCGTCTTCTATCTTGAGAAGTATCTCTTTCCTTTCTTCCTCTAGCTCACGAATGTTTTCGTCTAGCTGACGAATTTGTTCTTGAAGTTGCTTGTTGCTGGCAATTTCGATCTCAAGTTTGATCTCCGCTTGGTGAATTTCTTCTTCGTAGGCCTGTTTCATTTGAGACATTTGAAGTTCGTAGTCTTCTACCACTGTAGATTTGGAATACAGCTCATTTTCCAAAACCTTACTCTCTTTCTTGTACTCTCTGAGATTATCTTCCACCTTGTTGTTCAGTTCCTCGACAAGTCGTTCCTGTTCACGGGTACATCTTTCTAATTCCCTCACACGATCTTCAAGTTGTGCCTTTTCCCTTTCTAGCCTTACAACGTCTTCTTCGATCCACCTTTGTTTTTCGCTGCTATTTCCAGACACTCTTTCGTCTAATATGACTTTACTGTTTTCCTGTTTGTCTATCAAATCGATGATTTGCTTAAAAAGCTCGTTTTCCTGTGCCAAGAGGGCCACTTCCTGCTTGTACATCTCAGTGTTCACCACCACTGAACTGTCGCTTGTAGAGCTGGTAATAAAGGCTCCACCACTGCCACTTAGCGAGGCTGCTACCAACCCACCCGATGTAATCGCTGCTGTGCATGAACTGACCCTTGTCTGTATGGCTGTCCTGAGTTGTCCAAACTGTGATTTAAGATGGCTGTTCTCGAGCCGGAGTGTCTGCAGCTCTTCCTCGTAACTCGAGAGGTTCCTTGAAAGCTCTGAAAGCTTCTCCTCAAAATGGATCTTTCGGTCAAATTCATGATGGAGTTTAATTTCCAGAGATTCTCTGTCCCTCTTTTCCCGCTCGTACCTCAGACGGAGGTCATCTCGGTCTCTAGCCAACTGTCGCAAGTCGCTCTCGTAGAAAATTGAGTCAAAGTCAATCTGTGGATCTTCTTGGAAGTCCAAGTAAGTCTCGGCAACCAAATCCTTGGTCAATTCAGGGTCTTGCTCCCCGGAGTCCATGGCCGATTCTGCTGGGTTGGATTTGAACTTATTCTTAATGATGAATGAAAACACAAAAAGTATATCACATATTAGGCTACAGATATTGAGCAAATTTTTGCCAGTACCCAGCACGACAACGTACAGAGACATTTTTTGTTTGTTGAGCAATTCCCTTCGCTTGTAGTCTGTAAAAAGATCAATTAAATGTGCAGGCTGTTATTCCCTTAAGATTGAATTTTATTACGTTAACGCCTGATCTACTACTAAAAGAGAGAAAGCTGGCTTGCCCTTAGTCTTAATTCTTACTTGTTTTCTATTTGCAATCAACTCCAACAGTGGTTTGTTTAGATACCCTACACGAGAACATAATAATGTTAACAAATACGTTTGTATGTGTCCAGTTAAGGGCGGAAGCTAACAAAAGAAACTACTTTTTTGAGAATTAAACCTGGCAGCGATTAAATATAATCGACGTTGTCACGAAAATTGCCTCAAAACATAGAAATATGTTGATTATATTTTAAAGTTGCTTTTACTTAAGAATAAGGTGAATTCCATTGTTTCAGTGGACCCTGCCGCTGTGTTATTTTTATTAACTGGTAGTCTAACCGGTGACTGCATTCAGTCAGAGAACCTAATTTATTGACAAAAAAATATAAAGCTTGATATAACAAATTAGTTAATCCCTTCAGTCGCCATGTCCTTAGCAACGGTTGTAGCAACGAGTGTGTTTCATTTACAGACAAGAACCCTTCCCCCAGTTTCCAATAAGTGTTGAACAATTTCATTGTTTTGACTTAAACCGCGCGCTCTGCAGGAAAATGTATTATCTTTGTTACCGAAGCCTAAAAGTTTCAACGAATTTTTAAGCAAGGTGCCATAGTCGTCAACTATGTGATACTTTGGTCAAAGTGGGTTGCTAATTGAGAAGACATAGCTGTCAGAGTTTCCAGACCAATCTCCTTCTAATAAATTATTTGGGAATATCAATCATGTGAGACTGAAATATATGCAACAATGTTTTTTTGGATCAAGATAGTTAAGCTTGATAATCCGTTTCGAATTCTTGGGTGACCAGTATCATAGAACTCATCTATCCATTGCAAATCTAACAATATACAATTTTGAATTGTTCTCAGGCGACAGTGGTTACCTGACATATATTACCGCATTCAACCTGCTGCAAATTGATCAGTGTGCGTGACGAGCAATGAGAATTCACCCAGCCAAATACACAATCAAACCGACATCCTGAATTTTGATTTTTGATAACGCCTTTCTTCCATTCCATCGAAACTTAAAGCACATATGTGGATAAATTCACTGGAACAAGATACCACTGAAATATGATACCGGTATTTTCCCAGTTCCTTTATTATCTAGATATTACATTGGAATAAGTTATGTATAACTATATGCAATCTTCACTTACTTACACTTACCTGTACTGATTACCTGTAGCCCCTGAAGCCCTGAAGCAGGAGTGGAATACCTCAGAGTTCAACCGAATGGTTCACTCTCCTCTGCCGAGGCACATGAATTTCCCAAGAATGCAAATTCTTAGAATGAAAAAAATAATTCCCGATAGACGCCAATTTGAAATCGCGCTAGAGACAATAATCCAGACTTGAAAAGAAATACTGGTTGTGGTTAAAACAAAGCTCTTCTATTGGTCGCTGAGAATGGTGTATTAAAACATACTGGCTTAAAAAGGAAACTGTTTTGACTTGGGTTTTTGTCGATGACATCCCAGACAGGGACTGCCAAGACGTTTGTGGTTTAAAATCCATACCTAACTCCCAGTGGTGAGTGTTCAAGGAAGAGCGTATGGAACTCCTCGATGACGTATGGTACAACATTGATGGGTAAACTGCTAAAAGAAATTGTAAAACTGGGAAACTTTGGCCATTGCCAATGCTTCAACAGCATTGAATAACCAACCAGCCCTACCTGAAACTATTATAGCTATTACATTAATCAATCAGGTTGTAATCCCCTTGAAAAACAATAAGATCAAAGTGTTCTCCACCGAAGTCAACATTAATCGATAATGCAAGTCGAAAGAATCTTACGGATATATTCAAGTGATTTTCTTAGACTAATGATTCTTAATTACCAGCGATACAGACATTTAAACGAAATTTATTGTTTTGTTAGTTTGGGGATTATTAGTATTATTATGTATATTATTATTATTATTATTATTATTATTATTATTATTATTTTATTATTATTATTATAAATATTAATTTTTTACGTTGTTCGGAGTTCTTTAATAACACTCCAAGAAGTCGATCGAGAGGGAAGTCGATCGGGCTCGTAAGTCAGCGCACGTAGACCTGTTTGTTTTATACATTTTTTGACATTAGAGACTTTGGCACTTCCAAGTAAACGGTATTCATTTACAACGGTCTCACATCGATCGCTTTTCGGCGTGACTTCAGCAACGGAGGATGAAAGTGTTACGCCTGGACCACAGAAGATTAGAACAATTAACATTTCAGCGGAAAGTATTAAATCACTCAGAGGAGAGACCAAAGTACTAGAAATAAGCAAATACTGACTAGTACAAGCGACAAGTGACAACTGAAGTGTCCCCATGGTGCCTTTTGTTCCGTGGCCTAGATTCTTACGTTGGTTTAACTTAAGCTTATGCTCCATATATAGCAGACTTTTGTTGAGAGTATGATCATTATTGGGTGTATATAGCCGTTGAAGCAAAAAGAAAAACTTCTCTCCGAATGATCCGCGTCATTGAAGCAGATCTTCCAAGACTTCAGCCACAAGAGTTAGTGTTTGCAGTCGTCTTGTCATAGTTTGAAACCTCTAGGGCGCTTACAAAGCAATGATAACAAATTCATCCACAGCCGTCACTGAAAAAGTGACGGACAAATACTGATAGACATCAATGGACATATACTAAAACGTAATCGACATTTTCAAGCACATTTTACTCCTGATAGGTAGTCTGCGAGAGCCGGAACGAGATAGGTGGAGGGCTGTTCTGAATGGATTTGAGGTGTGCTGCGGCCAGGACGCGATAACGATAAGTAGTAGTAGGTAATTTCGAGCCTTCAAGGGGAATCGTAGGCTTGGAGTTTTCGAGAGTTCGAGTTATCTCATGACCCGAAATGAAGTTATAAAAGGATGTTTTCATACTTCATTACTAATCAGTCGAAAATGGAGTAAGCGCAAAACTGAAACTGAAGAACCCTTGATAGCAAAGCCAAAGATACGTACCAAATATACTGTAATAAAAAAATGTTAAACAGCAGAAGAATACCGTTGTGGACTAATGCGTTTCTGCGAGTTGCCAATTTCCAGTTCAGTCAGATTCCTGTCCCGATTCTGGCGAGCTTTGATCATTAGACTTTAAATTACAGGCTGGAGTTATCAAGAGGAAACTTACAGACAAAATGACCCGAATGGAGGACGAAATAGCGTGGGGCTCGAGCTACCGATCGTAAAATTTGAGTAAATATGAAAAGAATATCAAAGGAGACTTGAGTTTGGTTCGAGTTACCAGGGGTTCGAGTTAACTGTAATAATCTTAGTTTTAATCTTTGGAGCGTCACAACCAATGAAACCCAATTCACCGACATAGCTAAAATTTTAAAGGCCTCGGGTTTGTACCGCAACGCCTCGATTGGGTGCTACTTTGTTTAAGAGCAGCCCTGGAAACGAACATTCTGTTTGGATTTCTGATTCGGCTTCAATGAGGTTTGTACAACGAGAAATAAGGTGCCAAAAAATCTTGTTTACGGTTGGCTTTGAAAACCAGGTCTGAAATAGAGATGATCTTTTAGATTGCTCCGAATCTTCCGATGTGTAAGTGAAAGATACCTCAGTCGTTTAAAAAAACAAAAACAAACAAAAAAGTGACAGCATTAGAATAGGTTATCTGTATAGAAAATCTACAGTGCTTACGGACGTAGCATGTGTTATCGTCGTTATTAATTTCATTTGGTCCAGCAAACTATATAAAATGTGTATTGTGCTTGGAACAATGGAATGAATTTTAGTGGTACATGTTAAAAAAAGAAATAAAACCTAACAAAGAGCAAGTCAATGTTCAATTTTGTGAAGAATAATCGGAAATCACGCCATGTTTGGTCAGCCATGCGACTGAATCAACATCTTTATATACTGTCAAGGTAACCATGTTGGTGTTCTCAAACAACTATTTTTCTTATGTAAAAGTCTCCTAACGTGTGGGAACACCAATATGGCCGCCATGAAAACTCTGCCAGTTACGTCATTGTAAGAAAACAACGAACGCCGTTGACGTGAACAGATGAACATGCCACTCATTTATGACAGAAAATAGAGCAATGCAACGTATCTTGAAGGCTAAAACCTAACTACACCAATATTGGTTTTGACTAAAACAAACATGAAATCTGAGACCCTTTATTTCAGAGGAATTTTTGTTTGTTCTGAGGGTTTTGTACCTTATTTGAACAAGCAAGTCAATTTACAATTTACATGCTTCCCCTTAAAGGTTTCTAGCAAAAAGTGATACATTTCGAAATTTTACGGCGTATTTTCTTATACAAATATAAAAATATTTGCTTTGGATACTTTAGTTGCCTTCGCATATTTAATGTCGCAATCCCAACATTTTATTATTTAATGAATGAAACTTTGTCTGCTCTCAGACATTCGTGGATTACACGATAAATCCGCACATAACAAAAGCCTTATTCAAACATTTTCTTGAACTAGAAGATTTAAAGCTCCAACACTTTTGAGCTCAGTAACTCAGTTTCGCAGCCTACGAAATTTGATTTATTTTCCATTCGAATTAACAGCTACACGAAAGCTAGTTACCCACTGAGTGGCGTGGGTATAACAAGCTGTAACTGAAGCTAAACAGAGTGACTTCTTTTTCAAGGTCGAAATCCTTTCTACGAAAAGGTACTACTGCAGGGTTTTGTTGGAAGGTTGTTACGCGACGAGAATCATACATGATGACGACAAACTGACGTGTGGTGGCCATTTCTTATTGGATAATACGAATCTGTCAATCTGGGAAACGTCAAATGTGTTTGGCTCACACCTCAGTCTAAACAATTACTGTTTTTTTTTGCGCGATTTCAATGTTTCTGATTTGTATTCTTCTCCAAAACGGCACTAAAACAAGAGGAGGTTTTCGATATTTTTTGATATTTTTATTATCTTGTTCAGGGTTACACCAAAACGAGTTTTAAATACTGAGTACAAGTCAATTCCACATAACCATTAAATGACTGAGATTTTCCATAATAAATGTTATGATTAAACATTGGAAAAGCAAACAAGCCCTGAAAGAAAACGCCAGATTGCGAACGAAAAAGGGGAAAATGTTCATTCGATGAAATCACAAAACTGGAATGCAGCGTTCACTGCGCGAGTGAAAATGCCTTCATAGTTTCACGGTTTTACAGTTTACAAATCCAGAAAACTTCGCACGAAAAATCCCGCGTTTATTCAACTTGACGGTAGCCAAGATTCAACATAAATTAACATAAGGTGGTTGTTTGCTTTTGGCCACCGACCATTTATTTATTTGTTAATGATTATTAATCTTGGAGAAATGTACTCCGTTAACACGGCGAAGCAACTCTGGATATGTGGGTTGGTCATATGTTGCCGAGCTTGTTTTAAACCCTTAGTATCATTCTTGACATCATTTTTTGCCCTTTTTCTCTGTGTTTTCTCCTCGGGCTTTTTTTGGCTGACGTAAACGTTAGATAATTTTCTCTTTATTGTTAATGATGCCGAGCAATACAAAAGGACGCTGCGGTTTTTTACAAAGCGAAGCCACAGTTAAATAATAAATTGGGAAACTCAGGGTTTCGTTAGCATAATGACAGGTGTTTGATAATAATTATGTTAAACTATTCCAAACTATTCTTGGTATACATCCAAAGTGTTTATGCAACAATGCCAAGTATAATTGGAGGCATACATAAATAAAATACTTTCAATGTTCTTTTAGAAGACTACGCGATACACAGATAAAAAGTTGATGATTTCCGTCCTTTTCATCACTTGCATGCTGAAAATACAGGAACATTGTAGGGCAAAAAGAAATCTCTAATACTCATGATGCTTTGCATCAACATCCAATACCAGCAAAACGTTCTGAAGCTTCTGAATGCGCTCAATTCGCCTGAAGAGCCAGCATTTTATTGCGTAGATTGATGATTTTTTCCTGATATTAATAAGTATTCGTCCACGAGACTTTCATTTAACATTTGCCAAGTATGAAATACAAGAATGAAATACTGTCAGTGTCTCTAACTGTCGTACAGAGATACCATTTGCGGGTTTGCGGGTAAAACCGGTTACCCACGGACTTTTTAAATGAATTTTCCATAGCTTTGCTCTGTGTTTTCAAGCTTTCTAACAGCTTGTTGTTAATATATTAACACCTTTTCACTGCTGGGGTGCACAAGCCAAACTGTTTAAAAGCCATCTTACACTGCAGTAACGCTTCCAGATTAACAACGCATCTTCAGTGTTTCCTTTCAGTACAGAAGACTGAGCGAGGACGTTACAAAAGACAGGTTGGTATGTGTTTTATATACCTCAGGTAAAGGCCAAGCTTTATAAAAAAAAAAAGAGTAAGAAAAGTTTGCTTCACAGTCTTAAATGTTATAAGCTATGATTGAGCATCATTGGAAAGGGCACCAATGGACTTAAATGACAAACATAGTACCGATAGGGTAATGATGTGAATTAAAAGCTCTTGGTCTGAAGAAATATCTTGCTAGGGTGTAAGGTTTCCTTGTGAAAACCCCATGCTTGTCTTTGTATTGCAATTTGTATATTGCTGTGTCTTTGCGCAATTATACTCACTTTTAGGGTAGTACTAGTTCTTGCTTTTTGGCACATTTTCTCGGCTTTTCTTAGCGATTCCAGTACCTTCATTCGCAGTAAATAAGGGTTCCATGCCAATCAGCAAATCAACAGATGTGTTTACATGCGAGCTGTAGCATTTTACGAATAAGAGGACTAGCCAGATATTACAAAACTTTAATTTACGATACAACTGTACGTTTGTCAAGTCTACTCTATGCAATTTTACCCGTGTCTTTTTTCATAATCCTCGCTTTCAGTGCCAAATTAAAATAGCAAAAAAATTACACAGGCAGGTAAACACAGGCAGGTAAACAAAGGAATCCTGTAGCTAAACCAATGATCGAAAATATTTCTCAACATGCAATAAAACAGGTTTGTTATATCAAGCGAAGAACAAAAGAAAAATAAAATAAATATGCCCTGAAGTCAATTTGTCTTTCAGTTTTAGAAAATGGCAGAAGACAAGGTGGCTGAGGTTGAGAAAAAACTGCAGGAGAAAATAGCTGAGAATGAAGCTCTGAAAGAACAGGTGAAGAAACTAACAGAAGAGGTACAGAAGCTTCTTGGAGAAGGAGGAGTGGACGGTGTGAAAGATAAGCTGAGTAAACTAGCATGCGGGTCAGATGATGCGGAGGATGGTGGGGAAGAAAAACCACCCGCCGAAGCTGCGGCAGACGTTCTCACCAAAAAAGCATTGTCCTTCTTTTGATAATCTTAATAATACGAATTGTATCAAAACACAGCTGCCATGTAACAAGCCGCTTCATTAATTGATTGCAGTTGCTTTTACAGTCGTATAAAAATTTATTTCTTTGCTCCTCAGTTTTTGTCATTTCAAATTATTTAAGTAGATAGCAGCGTTATTTTGCAAGCAGACCGTTCAGATTAGAAAGGTAGCTAATACTTTTTTGTAATATCACGGGTGAAATGTTCTTGGACATGTAAATTGCAGCATAGTCACTGTATAGTGCTATTCTCCTTTCCGATTTCTGTAACTTTTCTGTTAACATCCTTTGGAGAATATGGATATCAATCCAGTTCCACATGATCAGCACCTAGATTCTCCCGATATATGTTTCGTTTGATTTGTCGTAAAAGGGGAAAAAATTAAGCAATTTATAACATGATGAAGGTTTAAGATTAGTGCCAGGAATTTTAAATAGTTTGTCGTCGGAAACACGTTTCAATAAAATGAAAAAAAAAAGCCATTCTCCTTGTGAAGTTTCATTGTGCAATTATTTATTGTAGATTTTTAAAATGTGACGGCCATTCTCTCATAGATTCTCCGTTACACATCTCGTCTACACTTAATCAAAATTAGTTCGTTCAGTAGAGGTTATAGCAGGCAACAGCAAGAAAAGCTGACAAATTACCAAAAAATGAAAACGAAACTATACCGTTCACGAGCCAACACAACGCTAAATCCTAGCCGAAAATATGTCTAGTTTATCGAGTTAATTAAGGGAGAAACAATTTTGCAGTGTTTCTTTCGCACGCTTGAAATTCATTTTGAGACATTTGTACAGTATAATAGTTTTGTATCCTTAGACAATTTTCAGTGTATTGTCATTATCTTATTTCAATCAAGAGGAAAAGGCGATTATCGTTAAATTACAAATTCAGTGTTGAAATTTTGCTAATTTTGAACAGCATCTTCAATTGCTGCCAAGCCTGCTAAGTAGACAGCACTAAATAAAAATGTCACACATGATGAAAAACTATTAATACCGAATCACCAAACGGGAAACTGCCAATAACTCGATGACAAAATACTTTTGTCTTTATTTAACAGCGTAACACAGGGAAAATACGCAGAAAAATTACAATCATTATCCGAGGTATCAGCAATTAAGCGAAAGGAAATAATTTATATGAGATCTGAGGAGGTTTAAAAACATTTTCATAATTTAAATTGTGAAATCAAACAAGCTATATACCTAACGTATTAGCTTCGATTTTAATCAGGGGCGCGTTTGGATTGCCTTGCTTGCTGGCCAATACATTCGCTACGATTGACATTTGTGCCCAGGTTTAATTTATTTGAAGTTGTCTTTCTTTACACATCGAGTTGTTTCGAGCAAACATTTCCGACGACAATAATCAGTTTCATTTAGTCGAGCGGTTTCCTTACCTAGAGCTTTTCAAGACGCAATTATCGCCCCGCCAAGCAATATCGCGACAAACGATGAAGTTACTTTTGGGAAACTAAATTACCCGTTTTTGATATTTCATTCAACGCAAAAGGCGAAGTAGTAGGTTTTAATTCAGTTTGTCACTTTGCCATATAGGGGAAAAAATAAAGTGAAAAGCAAATGATAGCACGTCAGACAGCAATTGAAGATCGGTTTTCTCCAATGCAAGTGATTTAAAAAAGAATGAAAATTAGCATAACGCAAAATATTGTCCACTAAAGATGTCCCGTTCTAGATGTTCCGCATCAACTGTAATGTTTCTTTTCTTGATAGAAACCGTGCAAGAAAAATCAGGAAAGAAAGCAGAACAAAATTACTAAGTATTAAACTAAAAACTTAAACTAAACGGAAAGTGCCTTCAACAGTCAAACTAAATACACTAAGGAACTGACAAATATGACAATTCCAGCCAAGGCGAAAGAGAAAATTAATTTTTTAGTCTATTCTTGTTGCTTCAAGGGCCCTTGAAAGAAATCTCTGTAAATTGCAGCCTTCAACGACGTGAGTTCGAAACTAACTAAACTAATAGCCCCTGAAAAATCAAAAAGAAATCCTCTGTTCCTTTTCTCGTGGTAAACTAAACGCAAGCTCAATATGTAAACGATTAAAGCATGATAGGTGAGAACAGTAACTCTACCGAGAACTTGAGCTCTCTCTTCTGATCTGTGATATGAAAAAACGATACGTTTTAACTGAGCTTTAACGTCATCCCAATTGGATTTTATATAATACTGGACAATTAACGAGAATTTTCGCACCAACTTCAAAAATCGCACGGCTCATTGTTTCTATTACATAACCTATTTTATTCAGTCTTCTTCAGCAGAAATTATCCTCGAAAACTCGGACCAGGCTCCAGAAATCTCGGTAAATAGAAGACTTTTCTCTCCAGTTGCGGCTTCGCTTCTGTTGTAGATTCAGTTCCCTGATCTTGGTGTATATCAGACCTGGAAAGCCCCACGTTGCTTCCCCGCGGTCTCACCGAGAAAGAACCTTGGCGCTGTTGTTCGTTCCTGCTTCTGAAGTTATTGTCCATGCTTCCTGATCCGGGCGTTAGGACATCTCCGACGTGAACCCGCGTTGCTGACGAAAACCCGAATACGTTTCGCATGGCGCGTCGAAGTTCCCGCATTTTCCAGTAATACATCACCGGATTTGCCGAGGCGTTTATCAACGCCACTGTTTTGGCAACTTCCCATAAAATGGTCTGATCAACGCTGCTGAAATCAGAGTCTGATTCCAAGTAATGAATCATGGCGTAAAACGTTGGTGAGTAGAAGATGAAGAACAACACCACCACGTACAGCATAGTGGCCGACGACTTTCTATGTTTTCGTAAATTCACGGATTGGGGTTGCAGCTTGGCTTGACTCTCAATGAGAGCTCTGTGATGTCGCAGTATCAGAAATATCTTGATGTACGTAAAAAGCAATAAAAGCGCGGCTATAGTAATAACAATAATGCCGACCATTGTGAAGATGTACATATCAAGACCTATCGGCCAGGCGATGACGGACGCCGTGCAAAAGAACCAGGTTAATCCAATCGACGAGAGCGTCCGAGTCATTGTGACAATTTCACGATATCTGAGGTGAAAATGTAAGGCGAGCCAGCGCTCGGTGCTAATCAGGACCAAGGTACAGATCGATAAAAACATGAACAACAGTAACAGGGTCTCTTTGGCATACCACAGCGCGCAGGAAAAGCGCTGTCCATCGACGAGCATGGCATTGTGCGCGATGTAGAGAGGTTGTATGAAGCATCCCACGAAGAGATCCGTCGTGGCCAGTGAGCACAGGAGGACGTAGGGAGGATTGTGCAAGGAAGGCGTTTTTAAAATCGAGTAAATAACTGGCAAGTTCTGGAAGGTAGTGGTCAACGCAAAAATCGAATTCAACACGATGACTGCGATGTTAGTCCCGAATAACTGACGACGTCGCTCGGCGTTATCGAAGATAAAAGAACAGTTAGTTGAAACGTTGTTGACGTCGGTCATCTTGTGGATATCGTACAAGGAGGACTAGTCATCTAAACCTGTCATCAACAACAGCGGAAGCTGGTTATGTCCCGACGGATACGCTCTCTGAAAAAAATTACAAACACAAGACTGAAATCTCCAATTGTGTCGTTTACTCGCCCTCATCACGTGTTGTAACACTCGACTGAAAAAAGCGCGGTCAAGTGCAAAGAGCCACTTTGTCGTTGCTAGGTGCTAAGCCTGCAAGAAACTTGATCCCTCTAAGCAGGAACGCACTAATCGTTCACATCCAAGAGAACAAAACAATGCTCATAAAATTACATTGCGCGGAAAGAGTCATTTACATGCTTAATGTAATGCGCATTCTTAAATAAACACCGAGAAAGTGAAACGTCTTGGAACAATTTGATCCCAGCAAATAGTTTTGCGCAGGTGGGATTTGCGAATAATGAATCAGGGAGAAACTCTTGTTGACAGCATCACGTTTTTAAATAAGGACTTTCACATCGTATTGATTTATCGGTCCTAACTAGGGATCTGGTTTGTCAGCCATTTGTCCTAGTTATTTTAAACAATAAAAAGAATGGCCGCGGTGAAAAGGGTTTTTATGTCTTTAGGGTGAATATAAATATTCATATATAAGCTAAAAAGAAAGCCGTCCTCGCCAGGAAGTCTTCTCACAACGATATGAGGCCGCTTATGAAGAGTTTTGTTTACGTGGAACCAATTGATCTCAGAAATTCGAATGTGATCAGTGTTATCAAGAGCAGTTCAACCTTGAGTGAAATTCACGGCTTGTTAAAGCCAATGAGAGAGGTTCTTTGGGTTTTCGGGTAAATACCAATTTCCTGCCTCGCATATTTTGTTATTGCAGCTTCTGACATAACCGCGTGTATAGTGGCGCACCTGCAACTGATATTAAAACGAAAACGAAACCAAAACGAAGCCAAAACAAAAAACGCTATTGGAGGGAGAACGTTCACCTCCGCTTCTCTAATGGCGTCAGAAACGCGACTTCAAAGCTTTTGTAATAAGAATTGTATGACTGAACAAACGAATCATAAGGAATTTCTACACAAACTGCTCAATTTTCGGTTTTAAGCTCGTTTGTACACAAGTGGCAAGTAAGGAGAGTTAAGAATGTCATCTTCATTGATTGCAGTCGACTATAACTACAGTCAAAGATCACTTAATTTACGATTAAAAGCTTAGGTGAAACTATAACATCAAAATGAATACATTGCGACACTTCAAGTAAACTATTAGGCCTTAGTGAAAGCTCCTAGATTCAAGGCACAGCTCAGTTTAAATCAAGTTCAATACCTGAAAAGGAGTCCTTCAAAAAATATACTTTCAAAACAAGTCAGCCGGTCAATTCCATACCACGAGTAGACCATTTCAAGTTGAGAAAAAAGCTTTCAGTTATCTTGTTTTTCTGCATGTAAGATAGTGTTTTTAAACAGCTAGGTACAAAGATTAAACATTTTCATTTTGAAGTTTCCTGGAGCGAGAAGAGAAGTTTCAACAATGACAAAACGAAATTAACACAGTGTTTTCTTCCTTTGGTAAATAAGTCTTCTACTCTAAATTTACATATGTCTTGTCTGGTATTGCAATTTGGAAATACGATATGTTGTCATGCTTTACAAACACCCAATCGAAATTGGAGAACTTGAAAAGTATTATATTTACACTTAACATTATCTTAAGTGACGAAACATTCTACCACTATGTTTCTTGCAAGAAGTAAAATACAACTTGTTGTCAACCTCCTCCAATATAGCTTCCACAGAGGACAACCATTCAGCCAATTGTAAATAATGAAGAACGCAATAAAAAAGATACACAATGACGTCCTATCAAATTTTCAAATATCTTGACTAAAATTTCATGTCTCCTGTATGAAGTACTGTACAACTTGTGGTCGCCCTCATACGATAGCTTTCAAAGATAAAAGCCATTCAAACGATTGTAAATAATGAAAATCGCAATACAAAATACCCAATGACGACCTAGCAAATTTGCAAATATCTCACCTAAATTTTCATGTTTCTTGCACGAAGTAAAATACAACTTGTTGTCAACCACCTCAAATAGCTTTCAAAGATTACAGCCATACCGACAAAAGCCCTTTTCACGGTTAATTTTTCTCATTTGCATTACAATGCAATCTAACGTGGATGCGAGGTAGTTTGGGGCTAAAACTACAAAATAGCCCAGAATTGCCTCGCATACATGCTAAATTTTACGGTAATGTAAATGAGGAAAGCCAATCGTGAAAGAGACTAATGTAACTAACGAAAAGCGAATTTTGCCAAATTTGTTAATATCTAAACCAAAGTTTAGGTTTTAAAAGGATATACATCCAGGGGTAATTTTTTAGACTATTTGCTCGCTAAGGCTACAGAGATTTTTTCACATACTTCAAAAGGTCGAAACAGCTATCCACGGTAGCAATTCTTGGCTTTCAGTTCGGACTCTATCATGTCGTTGCCCCGTTAAGCTTTCTACGTAGTATCAGCCTTGCATCATTGTTTGCTACTAAAGACATAACTCCTAGACTAGTCCAGTCCCTGAACCCCTCATAGGGGCTGAACCCGGGCGAGCGAAACGAGACTGCTTAGGTTCAGCCCTTTAAGAGGCGGGAAGAAAGGAGAGTTCAGGGACTAGACTACACCTTCACGTACTGCTTAGACCCCGTCCACACGAATTCGGAAGAATTGTAAACGTAGCTTTATTGCTACAGTTAGGCCCACCGTCCACAGTAATCCGCCCGTCACGACTGAAGAGTTTTTCGAAAACTCTCGTCAAACCGGGGGAATTCGATCACGCTGGCGTTGCGTTTTAGTGTTGACATAAAGCTTTTTGAAAACGAAGCTATGAATAGTAATAATGATAATGATAATGATAGCCTACCTGTAGGCGTTGGAGTTTTTCTTCGGCGAGGAAACCCGTTCGCTTTTCGTGGCCGCCATTTTGGATAATACGCGACGCAGAGGAGCGGGGCGAGCGGTAGTTGCGCTCGCCCGTCGTACCCGGGAAGATGGTGCCAGATTAGCGAACGTAACAGGTTTTCCGCGATGAAACCCCAGTAACCGCCTGCAAGCAGGCTATGATAATGATAATGATAAGTGGAATATTTACCCAGATAACCCTTTTCAGTACAAAGTGCTGTTATTAACGGGATCCCGCTGACTAAGAATTAAAAAGTAATAATAAAATAAAATACATATTAAAGCAAAAAAAAAAAAAACATTAAAAACTACAATAGAAATAAAACAAATAAATAAAACTCTAGAATTAATGCTTCTTAAACTTAACGGCAATGAATTAAAAATCGAGGCACCTAAAAAAATAAAAACTACGGCGCGCAAAATCCAGTTTGATCTTTGGTAGTTTTGCGGTTTTCCCATTGTTTCTAGTGTTTAAAGCGTTATGATGTAATCGTTGAAAGTAATCTTTAAATGGAAAACATGCAGTTCCATCAGGGCAGTCAAATACAAAGCAGCACGCTCTCTTTTGTTAAAAGAAACGATAATCATGATATTTCCCCGCGAAAGCTTTACTCAAACACAAATCCAATAAGCTTCCTAATGCTGTGGCTAGTTTTTGATAACTTTTTTTGAAACGCATGTGACGTAGTACATATTTATTTGAAAATGGGAAACTGTATTGAGATTTTAGCCTAGAATGGGACTAGCCTGTACCTCTTCCAGACCTGTATTTTGATTCGTTCTCTTATCCAGTAGCTCCTACTGTTTCAAGCGCTGGGGGCATTGTTTAACTCATTTATTGGCATGGGGCAGCACCTACATCTCCTCCTTACAGAAAGTCCAGGTTAAGCAAAATCATGCTGCTTGATTAGCATTCTTCACAAATATACGTGGCAAAGATACTGGGAGTGCTCTCCCATTGCTGAACTTGCTAGACATGCTCACCGTACATAACATTTATTCTCTACACGTCTTAAAATTTGCCCGCCTCTTGCACAAGGGTCTAGTACCTGATGTATTTTGCAACACCTTCCAACACCTTCCAATTGAATTGAATCTATTGTTTGCTGAGCCAATCACAAACTCTGTTTGCAAAGCTACAGGCTCTCTCGAGAATGGTTCTTATGTGAAGGGTGCTTAACAGGGAAATTTTAACCTAACAGGTTCTTAAGTTTTAGGTTCTTTTTTGCGGGTTTTTACAGTACCCGAAAGGAAATGTGCTTACAATTTTCAGTCATCTTGTAATTATCAGGTTGAACTCACCCTAGTCTCTTTGTGGCAAATTGGGGTTTCTTGAGTGATTGGTAAATGGCCAATCCCAACAGAACGCATTTTTGCTTCTATTTGCCCAATCCGTTGACGAACCGGTTTCTTCCCGTACATGTTAAACAACCCCTGTTTTCCGCAGGTGTTCTATCAGCACCACATTTTTTTCCAGTTTTAAAAAAAAACAAAAAAAAAAAAAACACTAACCCATTAAATGACAAACAGACGAAACAATCAACCGACAGAAAAGTCGTTATTAGAATTTTAAACGTTTAATTAGCAGACAACCGATAACCTTAAAGAGCAGTATTCTTCACACACCGGTAATTTGACGTCTAAGTGAGGCAAAAGCTACTTGCAGCAAGGGGATATTCGTCCTTGACAAAATCTGACACGTAAAACCTGAACTAGCAATGTCGACATTAAGATAATTTCAACCATTTATGCACCCGTCATTTGTTTTGCATCGGAACAAGATGGCTATGAACATTTACAAGAATTTCGAGGATATCTATCAAATTTTAAGTTTAAGTCAGTGGCGCAAAAAATAATACTCTGGAATATTTTTAACCTAAAATCGGCAGAAAACTAAGAATATTCAGCCTGGTCGATTAAAAAAGATATTCTCATTAATAAAAGGGAGTGTGTGGACAAAACATAAATGTCACGGCTGACATTTGAAAGACATAAAGAGTAAGTTACGCCACAGGCATGTCGCAAGCTATTAATGTATTTTACTGTCATATGCCATAGCAATGATAACATGCGATCAGCCGTTGTTATCTTTTCTTTTTTCGTTCGCAAGTTATTGCTTTATTTGTTTCAATGTGGTAAAACACATTAAAATATGACCAAAAAAAACATACCTTACACCAAAACAGAGTTCCTTTCTTGCTCCACATAAATCCGACTACTCGAGGAGGAACCCTTACAAACAAAGACAACAAAATACAATCAAATGACGAAGACTGCAAATACATTTTACAAAAAAGGAGTGAAAAACCCGTAACCTCTGACAAAGCGTCTTTTGGGTAAAGAAATTAAATTTTGTGCCATAAGTAACGCTACATCGACGACCTTCTAGCCGGAAAGTCAGTGTGTAAGTGTCGTAATATAATTTTAGCATTTCGTTCTCAAATTGGTGAATCACTCAACGTTCAGAACCAACTTTGAGATAAAGGTACGATGACTGAGACAATCCAGTAATTATTTGCACGAGTTGGACTGAAATAACATATAGATTTTCAAAAATGGAATCGTTTTTTTCAATTTTATCCATAGGAGGCTGAAGTCCTAATCACAGAAGGAAGCTCAATATTTCTAATCTCAATATTCAGAAAACGTCTATCTTCTATAAGGCATTCAACGCCTTCTTACCCTGCTTACTTCAATAGTTTCTATTTTCACAGGAAATAAAATTGTTAATATAAAGAATAGATACATGAGCATGGAACAGTTTCAAGTTAATTGGACATAGCCCGTGCGTGGGTTCTATAATAACATGGTAGAATGTTGCGCTCTGGTTCGATTCACTCGCCGACCGTTTTTTATCAATTAACAAATTTAGCAAGCCTGTATCGGGGCTAAACTGAAGTGAGGGGAATACTCCCAAAAAAAGCTTAACCTCGTTTCGAAAGCAACATCGTCCTGATTAATAGCAAGCGTGTCAAATTCAGATTTTACCTTTGACGCAGGGTAACAGCCAAGGAAGGATCACAGACCTTTGTTAGTTGTGAGGTAAATTGGACTACCTTGTTTGCTGTCAGAAGAACACAGTATGCAAATATTGACAAGCATTTCGTTTATAGCACCGCAGCTGCTGGCGAAAACCTTTCCGAGACATTTGCAAGGCTCTCAGCAAGACAAAGTCTACAAACGGCCACCCACCCTTAGAAAGAAAAGGATTACGGCAAAAACCGTTGTTATTTCTCAAAGCTTCACGCTTAATATTATGGTGGCATAAGCCGTCTGTTCTGAGAAGTGAGGATGATTATTAATTTTTTTCACACAAACTGAAAGCACCAACCAGAGGGTCATTTATTTAACTCAGCTGTCGCGTTTTCTAATGAAAACAATAAAAAGTCGAAATTGCTTCTTGTTATTACTTCATGTATCTTGAAACCTCCCCAAGAAATTTAATTTCATTTGTTGCTTGCTGGAATTTCCACTGACAGGGATTGACGAATAACGCAAACAGAGAAGATAATCGCTAAAACGGAAACAAAAATCCAAATTGGCCGATAATCGCTGAGGAAGCAGATTGTCAATTTTCATTTGACACATAGAAGGATCGAAAGCAGGTAATTGCAGTGCAGTACAATTCTCGATTTCGACGTAAATTCTCCCAACAAAAACAAAAGAAATCCCTGAAAAAAGGCGGAGAGAATTTAAATGCCAACCTTGGTAGTAAATTTGTCCTCTTTCGTTCTCAAACAGTGCTTGTATAAAACGAGAAGAAAAATACAGATTAATACACATTACCAATGGAACGCTTGGTTTCAGCACATTACTGCTTTTCGTAAGAGCTAATAATCTTGTTGAGTCCAATTAAACTGATTCACAGAGCTAAGAATTTATTAGGGGATGTTTTCAGTTTTAAACAGTTTGTACCAAAGTGTTCAGAATCACAATTTTTTTTGTCACGACAAATACCCAACGAAAATATTGAGCTTTCGATGTAAGCTGTCATGATTTCTATTAACCAATTGCTTCAATTTTAATTAAGAAAAAATAGAAAAGACTAAAGGCAAAACAGACCAACATGTAAACACTATATAATATTAAAAAATACGCAGGCTACTACTTAAAAATCGTGTTTCTATAACTCGAAAGACGAACAAAATTAGAACCAGCTGTTGGCGCAGTGATGGCGCGAGCAAAGAGAATTTACATTTTGATGATAAAATAACCAAGTTGTCTTTTTGTTTTTACGTCGCGGAATTTTCTAGAAGAAATAGAAAACATGTTCTTCGTGTTTCTATTTAAACAATGGAGCGTTTCTGTCGAGGAACTATCGGCAGAAAATTGCCCCGCCGAAATTTGATGTTCTTAAAACAATTATGCTAGTTTTAAGAACATCAAATTTCCCAGGAGCAAGTGTCAGACCGATCGTTCCGAGACATAAACAGTCTAATGTCTTTACTGTTCACCACTAAATATTCTTCCGCGCGCCAGTTCAAAAATCCTATTGAGTTATTTTCAACTTTTTTAGATGAAAGCCGTTAAAGTCAAACGCAAAATTTGAAAAAGCAAACAGACAAAAACTCACTTAACACAGTTTCAATTGTTCATTTCGAATAAGGCCGCTTGTTAACAGAACAATTTTCACAGACGACTACTATCCATCCGGGTATTTTCCTCGGGCGAGACATAAACAGTCTAATGTCTTTATTGTTCACCACTAAATTTTCTTCCGCGTGCCAGTTCAAAAATCCTATTGAGTTATTTTCAACTTTTTTAGATGAAAGCCGTTAAAGTCAAACGCAAAATTTGAAAAAGCAAACAGACA
>JAHPZR010035360.1:32500-37500 GCA_019787425.1 Platygyra sinensis
CTAGTGTTCATCACCAAAATTATCCCCTGCTTTAACTGTACTGGGCGTTTGACAAGAACGAACTAGGCCTTCTCCAATAACCCATTGTTTCGTCTGGTTTTTAACGACAACTTGAAGATACGATAGTTGATCTGTTAGTTGATAATTATCACACATCAAACAAAATACGCGCGCTGATTGGTTATTTCTATAACACTCCACCCTCGCCCCAAACAAGGGAAACGGCCATGGAAACCAGGTTGATTTGAAATACAGACGACACAAGAAACAGCCAGGTGATTCGCCTACACAAACGATTGCAAGGCTTGAACGTTGATTACAAAGGCCGCTCTAAATTACGTATATTGCAATATGGCATTTTATTTCATCCATTCTATGGTCATATGACCATTTGTGGACTTATCCTTCTACATGGCAGTGCACTTTATTCAGAACTGTTCCCTAATTTTTCCGTTACTTAGTAATATTTGCTCGTGAATACCAAGTAGCCATGTCTTAAATTGATTCGATGAAGGATTAATCGACGCTCGAAACATTCGTTTGTAAATCTAAAATAACGGTTAATTTACGTAACGAATAGTCGCCTTTTACAATAACTGTAAAATCTCCCGCACGTTCTTTTCTGATTTAACAATAATCAACGTAGAGCCGCGTTCTTTATAAACTTCAGTGTTAGTTTATCGATTGCTTAACTGCATAAATCGACTAGATGATAAGGACGTGACAGTTTGATCTAAAGGAAGCGATTTTAGTGAAAGGTGGCAAAATTAATTACATTGTGCTCACTGGGCAAATCAAATGGTACACGCATGGAAAGCGAGCCAGCTACTCGCTTCCTTTCCTCTTCTTGTGACGAAGTGCGCAGAACAAACTTCCTCATGTGC
This sequence comes from Platygyra sinensis, assembly GCA_019787425.1. Taxonomy (NCBI): domain Eukaryota; kingdom Metazoa; phylum Cnidaria; class Anthozoa; order Scleractinia; family Merulinidae; genus Platygyra; species Platygyra sinensis. Next base: position 33,385 of record JAHPZR010035360.1, read on the forward strand.
CGGTTCACAAGCATGCCGCACCTCGTGGATCCATAAATGTATTGACGCAAACAGTCTTATTCAATTCACCACAAGTAAGAAAGCAGACGCAATATAAACCCGACAAACCAAATACACTGACATCTATTTGTAAAGTTTTTTTTTTTCTATTAATTTCGACTCTTTCCACCGCACTCCGATATCATCTTCCTCTCCGCGGCACGTACGTTCCATCTCACTCGTGCGATGAAGTCTACGTTTCGAAAGGCACTGGTTTGCTGCGGCGGTGAAGAAGAGACTTACTTCATTTAAAGGAGTTATGACGACCCGAGTGTTAATCAGATTCTATGCGCTGTGTAAAATTATCTTTAAATCGGAGAAAACGTTATGTAACAGTTACAGAGTTCGAGAAATGCAAACTCAATATTAGACTGTTATGTTGTTACAGTGAAATTGGTTCCAGGCTCTATCATTTTCTCTTAAATCGTTCCACGTACACGTGATAATGTATTCGGACATTCTTTGCGGCCTTTGTGATATGCTTTCGGTATTAATTGTGTTTGACTGTAATGATAACACTGTAATAATGACAAAACTTTGGTTAAAGGTAAAGGAGGATGTGGAAGGGACTAAATCAGATTTTAAGTGTACAGCTGTATCAGTAATCATTTCTCTCATTTCATTAACTTTTTTGTCAAACATTTTCAATTTTGAGCAACGTCAAGCTGTAATTTGGAATTCGCTTTGGAAGTGAAAAAAAAAAAACACATCTCGAAGAACTTTTAAGTACTACTTTTAACTCGATTAGCGTTACAATGCGAAAACTCGAACCCGGCCACCAAAAAACAAGCTAACCAATCACAACGCAAACTGACCAATCACAGAGTAATGGACTGGTAGCTTCTCGTGACGGCAAGTAACGGTCTGTTTGACTTGAAAACTATCGTCTCCTTTGCGTTATACAGCTGTCTCGAGAAAGGTTGTCTTACAACGGAGAAAAGCTTACGCGGCAATGTCCAAAGTTATTATGGGTAATGGTACTTTTTACGGTTGCTTGATTGAACCTCGAGGTATTTCAGCGTGATGGAAGGAAATAGCACAAACAAGCGAATTCCTTCTCTCTCGTTCCTTGTTGCTGAATCACCTTGAACCTCAATCAAGCAAAACCAAACTCTTACTACCCATAATGCAAATCGACATTGTCACGTGCGCTTTCACACTATCGTGGGACAACCTTTGTCGAAACAGCTGTATACACTCTTAGAGATTCAACACTTGACGGCGAATTAGCACGATAATCTATCTCAAAACTCATTTTTAGATAGCGATCGTTAGTTGTCAAGTAACGTTCTGATTGGTTAACTCTTTTCCAAGTGGCCCAGTACGAGAAGTCGCACTGTAAACGGTTCAAGTACTGTAGTCTGGAGAGGTTTCGTGAATTACCTATTCAAGGAAAACTCAAAGCGATCAAGAGGAAATGTTCACTAAGACCGAGCCATATCAGAAATATGTGGGACACGGTGAAATATCAATACTTTTCATATTTCTCCCAGAAACGTGGAAAAGAACAAGTCTGCTGAACCTATCACAACGTGGTGTTTTTCTTTTTAAGTTCTTCCTCACAATTGCATTGCGCATCCTTTCTGCGCATAACTTATGGCGTCATTTAGCGCGCCCGCGTGCACGCGCATATTGAAAACATGGCGGATTTGCCTTGATATTGAGCGCTGTCCGTTGGAAAATGGCTATAGCTCATCAACGAGCACGGGCACCCAAACTTTTTTTTCAGTCATTGTAATCAACTTATCATAAACTTTGCTTAGGAAAGACTGATCTGATTTCTATTGCTGAAAATTGAATAAATAACGAAAATAGCAAGTAAACTGTGGTCTTTTCTATTTTGCCCTATGGTAACCATGTCGAGAAATTTGGTTGAAATTTTAATCAAGAATTCAGCTTTCTGTCTAAATCAAACTTAAAAAGTTATTTGTGTCCGATACAATGCATTGACTCCAGTTTAATGCGTGTTCTCATGAGTCTCGGTCACAAAAATTTACAATTATTACTGAGAATGCGTTCTTGTAATAAGCATTAAATGATGCCAAAATGGGTCATTTTCAATGCCCCAGTTCTCCTTAATGAGTATGGGCACCCCACTTTTTCCTTGGGATGCCTGTGGCATACCACGGTAAAAATCCGGCTGGGTTTGTTTTTCTTTGTAGGGACAAATTGGAAAGCTAGCCAATAGGACTGCGTAAAATCTTTATCGATTTTTTCTGTTGGTAAGCTACGAACAGGATTGTAAAAAATGTTTATCGATTTTTGATCGATTTGCCTCATTGAAAAACGTTCCAAAACGTTCCTCGCAAAGTCCTCAAACCCTTCCGGTGAAGAAGTTCTTCCTACAACCGCCGCGAAAACATGAAGATCGGAGCGCTTTCAAGTAAGCTTAAGTTTTGACAACAGATCGCAAATTTAAAGCAGCTTTTCGGACTTTAGAAACAAAAATGGCAAAATACATTATTACTTCGAAGTCGAATTCAAGTTTTGGAACGATTGATAAAGCCAGAACGGCAAGAAAAGAACTTGATGGCCACTAACTTAACATAGTTGAAATACGACTGATCTCAAAATAATTGGCTTGTTTTTGTCGTCTTTTTGAATTTACAACTTTCATCTTTCTTTCGCATAGCCTGCACGCAGGCGGTTGGATGGTCGAAAAAACCGGAATTCGTAATGAGGTCGCCATCTTGGGATTCGCGCCGGCTAACGGTCTGGGCCGGGTTGAGGTTCCAAGATGCGCACTCATGTCCTACGAATGTCCGCGTTTTTTCGACCATTCCAACCGCCTGCGTGCAGGCGCATTTTCCCAGCGCCGTGATTATTATGTCGCCAGCGGCGAAAGAAATTAATTGATTTCTTGTTTCCAGATTGCTTTCCCTCGCTCTGAAATATTCCAAAAAAACGCCAGGGAAGTAGGGGTTGCTCGCAGGCAATTTCATGCAGGCATCAATGGGTTTACCTTATTTATCTTCTATAACATAAGACTTTCTTAACGTTTTGCACTGGATGGTTTTCGATTTATTTTTTATTGCGTGACAATGAAAACGATCTCAAGTTTGCAATGAGTTCAACGCGTTGTCGAACGTTGCCAACGCATTAGGAAACATATTGCCAACGCATTCCAAAATAATAACAGCGCGTTGGAAAGCGTTTCCAACGGGGTGGGGGGGGAGGGGCCGTCTGGTTAAAACACGCAAAATTTAGTTGACTGCATACTTTATACAAAAAAGTTTCACTCTGGTCACATCCGCCATTACCACACACACTCAGGTTTGAGCCTGGAAATTTATTGTTTGAGGGGCTCTCAAGGGCTCCCGTTGATACCAGTCGTGTAAAATTTTGAAAGGGAATCACCCTGTTTTAAATATTAATTAGTATTATTTTGAGGCTAATTACACCTTCTCTTGTGTGTGAATTTTTCACGGGGTCAAGACTGAGCCCCTTAAAATCAGTTAAATTCCGTTTTGCGGATTGTTAAAAAAAAATAAAAAATTTTTTTTTTTTTTCCTCGAAATTCGTAACTTATGCTCACTTTTTCCATCCGGCAAATTCACTACCGCGTAAAACCTCAAACCACACCTAAAACTCTGAACATTTCCAAAAAAGAAATAGTTAGTCGTTAAAACCTGGTTATAAAAAAAGTATTTTCGGGCTTTGGATAAAACACGCAACCTGCCTATAACCCCTAAATATTTCTAAATGCAATTGCGTTAAGTTTTGGTTACTCACGGAATCTTAAACTAGTTTATGACGTTTCTCTTAAAGTAAATTCCACTGCTATTGATAGGTCTGACTCGTTCCAAGTACTTGGGAGTTGTTATAAACTACTCTTGGTCTGAGCACATTGATACTATCAGTACAAGATCAATCAACTGGAGCAAGCAGTTGGAGCAAGCAAACTTCATTAATCAAGCCTCTAAGGACTGGAAAAACCTAGACAATGACATTAAAAACAGCAAATCGTTGTCCTTCTTTAAGCAAAGCTTAAAAGTTTGTAAACAATGCGCTGTCTAATTGTTGAGCTATTTGAATTAGCTTAATATTGAACACATAAAGTTTTTTAGGGCTCCCTGG
>JAHPZR010035360.1:40000-67376 GCA_019787425.1 Platygyra sinensis
TCAGAAGCAATAATGAAAAAAATGCAAGTTATTAATTCAACTAACAGAAATTCATGAATTCACTTCAAGCCTGGAACAGAAAGACTTAAGGAATCAGAGTCTATCACTTTTTCTCTATCTTTAGGCCTTGTCTTTCCTTGTGAATATAAATTTATATTTGTATGATAACCACCAGTAACAAGCAGCGATTGGTTGCACAGAAAAACAAAACCTTTAACAACACGTCACCTGAAGGCTATTGCACTTTTGCCCACTGCCAGGTTTTCACAAATCTGGAAGCTATCTGGTAGCTGATACTGGTATTCACAATTCATCTAACGTGTTTTCCACTTTCTGTTTTATTATTTTTTTCTTTGAAAATACTATTTATGCTTCAGACAACAGGTAGTGTTGGATCGCGTTGACGCATGCAAATTAAAATTTGTGGTTTTTGTGGTTGTCAAGAATTGGCTGTCAGTGAACTGCATACAGTAATACTCTTTGCAGCTACATCTGTGGATTGAAAAATTTTAGCTGCTAGAAAATTCCTTAACATTGCTTTGTTCCACTGCAGTCACGAATGTTCCAGGGGATTGTCAGAAGGACGATATTATGAGATTCAATATGCTTGCCAGAAAAGGTGTTTGTTCATCTGGTGGTTGCTTTCATTAGTTGGTATTTAGCATTTATGAGTGACACTGTTTGGATATAGTCCCATGACTGGAATTATTACGGCAAGTTTAGCATTTCTTCACGGATTATTCAAACAAAAAAAATCGCGCAAAAGAAATAATTTATTTGGAATTCTTTTCAAACGCCTGGCACAGTGTCAATACAACACAAAGAGAATGCCTTGGCTTAATGCAAGCGAAGAACTATGCCAAACTACATTCGAACATTCCGGAATAAAGAGTTCTTCTTAAACATTCTCAAGACAGAATCTTCGTCGCACATTCAGCGTTGGTATTCCGGAACATTTACCGGTGACACATCAAACTTTCAAGCATTTTCACTTTTTCGCTTTTGTTGATTTCAGAGACGGGGGTTAAACAATTGCGGCTTAGAAGGCGCGCAGGTTGATATAAGCAATTGTTGATAGCTTTTCATCTTATAGTTTGCCCGGGTGTTATCAAGATTCCTGGATGGATGAGCAGCAAACTGAGGAAGGATTCACGGAGAAGGAGGACGAAACCTCTAATTTAAGTGAAACCAACGAAAGCGTGGGCAACGATGAATATGACACTTCTCTGGGAGAGAATATTGAAGAACCCCTGTTGAGAGGAGACGAAGATGAATTCATATCACATCGGGAGGACGATGCCTGTGAAAATTCAGAATTGAATGCTTCTTCTACTGGTCAGGAGTCTGAAAAATTGAACGAACCTGAGGATGAGAAAGACGAGGGCGGAACAGAACTGTTAACGGAGGGAATGTCCAGTAGTGCCGATCATGAGACAACAATAAGTCTGAGAGATGATGATACGACCAAGTTAGACGATGATGATGTTGATTCACTCAAAGACTTTGACTCAAGTGGCACGTTAACTGTGGATAAAGGAGATAAAAGAGATGACAACCAAGAAGCAGGCGGATTATCTGTGGAAGAAATGCTTGGTCACACTAACCAGGAGATCGACAAGTTCGACACTGAGCTCGAGCACCCTGTAGAGAAGAAATTTTCCCAGTTTGTTTTCGAGACAGATTCAAACCAATTCCTCTCACAGAATGAGGGAGAGTATGAGACAGATCAAATTGCGGACGAGGGAACACAATACGAACAAGATGATGACACGGTGATAGACGGTGACGAATTGTCGCAAAAATCTGAAACATCGACAGTAGTAGACGAAAACGACGTTGAATTGACAGACTCCCTGCTCTACAACGAGACAAACGAGGGAGACGAGGATGATGAACAAATGGATCCGACCGGTACACTAACCGAGGAGATCATGCTTGATAACATTGGCGGATATTTACAAGAATGCGATAACGATTTCAATGGGATCTCCGAAGTACAGAATACTGAAATGGAAAGTTTTCTTTCGCATACTGAAAGAAGGGATGATGACGAGGACACAGAGAAGGAAGACAATCCAGACAGGAATGACGAAGGTCGGGAAAGTGGCTTTCTTGAGGAACAGGAAACCTACAACGATAACGAAACCTTGTTACCACAAAGCGAAGGAGAAAGTGGCAAAGACAGAGATCCTGAAGACACATCGCAGATGGGAAATCCCTCTTTCTATTCTCGTAGAGAAAGCAATGCAGAAGTGATAGAGCAAGATGATGAATTACATGGAGTTTCCTCAGTGGAACAGACCGAAAGCAAATCTCAACCGGAAGATGATTTCTCAGCAGGACTTGCTGATGGTGGTATTTCAGGCGGTTCCTATGGTGACGACGACTTGTCCTCGATATTCTCTGATGACGGTCGAGATATGTCTAACATTCTTCAAGAAAACAGTATTCTGAAAGAAGCCATGATGCAGCTAAGAAAGGATAACCCCGAAGGATTCACTGACACCGTGAGCGAAACGTCAGACGAAGCTGACGATTTCTACATGTACCCGTATGGTGGAGACAGCAAGATGCAGACACGCAAATGGATGGCAGACAAAGATTTAAACGACGCAAGGTTAAACGAGATTTTGCGAGAGAAAAGGGACTCCCAAGCGAAAATGCGACAGCTGGAGAGAGAAAAGGCCATGGTCGAGCGTAAATACAGACAGGACAAAATGGAAAGGGATTTCTTAGAGGAAAGATTCACGTTAAAATCATCTAAACTAGAAGAGGAGATACGGAATTTAAAACAAGAAAATCAACGCCTTAAACGTGGAGGTCCACAAGGGAAAGGAACAACACCTAGCACTGGAAATAGGCATGTTGGTATCGCAAAAGAACTCCCTGCGAAAGGATTATCTAGCGAGAACGGTGACAGTGGTTTTCCAGGACGAAATGGTTACGCTATAGACATCGCCATTTTGGCAAAGGAAAACGAGAAATTAAGCGAAATAATTGACCACCTGCAAGACACTCCCAGGAATGATTCATTAAACGACTTTGTTGACAATTTGGACAAATACGTACCCAAGGACGAATACATTAAGCTTGAAAATGAAAAACTCAAACTGGAAACAGCATTACGGGAAAAGGAAAGAATGTTAAAAGAACAAGAGAGATTGATAGAAGAGACTAAATTTGACCTGGAAGAAGAAATAGAAATTCTAAAGGATAACCTGAAAAAAGCTGAAAATAAAAACAAAGAAAAAACGAAACTCTTGAACCAGAATGACATAAAAATGATCGATATCAAGACCAAATTGACAGAAAAGGTGAGCAAGCTTGAAAGCAAACTCGAGCTAGAGATTTCAAAGAAAGTAAAACTTGAATCTGTTATTGGCGATTTGGAGAAATGCAATGGTGGCTTTGAAAAAGAAATCCAAGATATGAACAAGCGAGTTCAAAAGCTTCAAAAACAAGAACGGGAGATGGAAGCTAAGAATCGCCGGGAATTGGCGGAGTTGCAGGAGCGTTTACGAAAGGAAACAGAAGAAAAGAATAAGCTCGCACGAAACGTCGAAGCACTTCTGCAAGACCTAATGCAGGTGAAAAACAAAATGCTCGAAGACACAGAAAAACACGCCAAAGAACAAGACGAGCTACGAGCTTCGTTTGAGACTGAGAAAAGAAAGATGATGGCCGCATTGGAGAACGACAATCGCCGACTGAGATCTGAATTAGATGACGAAAAGAAAAGGAACCAGCAGCTGATAAGGAGAATGGCGGAGATTCCGGGGGAGACAATCGTTTCAGTAATGGAAACCACGACGGAAGCCGGTTTGTTTGAAAGCCCCGTCAATGACATCGAGGCTGCTCTTCTCGAGATGACGATTCACGAAGAGCAATACAAAGAACCAGAAAAGGATAACATGGTTATGGACTTGAACGACGTTCAAACTAGAAGTGAAAAGCAATTATGGAAGGTCCCAAAACCCACTGAGGACAATAGCGAAGACATTAACAAACTTCAGAGAAAACTCACGGAAGTGACAAAATACAATGGCATCATGCAGCGCAGGAATAAAGAGATCGAGGAAGAGAACATCAATTTGAAGGAAAAGGTGGAGCGGATAGGACGCGATGTGAGCAAGATGAGAGAATTGGAGGACAAAAACGAAGAGCTACAGGAAGAAATTGCAAGAAACGCAAAGAAACGAGCTGAAATGCAGACGAAACAAGAAAACATGATGGAAGAAATCGAGGACTTCACCAAAAAGCTCAGCAAGGTCGAGGGAAACAATAATGACCTCAGTGACGAGGTGGACCGACTAACAAAGAGGATCAAAGCCATGGAACAAGAATTCACAGAGGAAAAATCAAAACTTACATCCTCTTTCGAACAAGCAAAGACAAACGCAATCGAAGAGACTGAGAGACGACTGGAAGAACAAAAAGCAAAGAGTAAAAAACTGGACAACGAAATAGATGATCTTCAATCTGATATTAAGACTCTGAAAGACGCTAAGCGGGCGGCAGAAGAGAAGTATGTGAATGACACAAGAGAACTCATCGACAGGCACAATTCCGAGTTAGCAAGCGAACGAGAAAGGTATCGCCAACTGCAAGATGAATTAAACAACAATGCAGGAGCTGTACGACGAGTAACTGAAGAATGGGAACAGATGCTCAGAAATGCTGTTTCAAGATACGAGGATGATCCGCAGAAAAATGAAGACGAGCGAAGAAAAATGGCGGACGAGTTTCAGCGTCAAAAGGAGGATATGAGGGCCAGATTTGATAAAGAAAAGGCAAAGATGGAACAGCGTGCTCAAGAGATCGAAAGAAGAGCACGATCACCGTTCGAAAACGACATAATGCAGGAAAACGCGACAGTTAGTTGCCAAGATCCACAGACTGACTTGCTATTCCAAGACACACCTACACCCAGAACAAGTTTTGGCGAAGAGGGCCATCATATTAGTAATGATAGTGCAGAGAATCAAGAGAAGTTAAATACTCTTGCATCACAAAAACGGAAGCTTGAGCAAAAACTTGCTCAAATGCAGAAAACTCACGATAAAGAAAAGAACGAATTGTGTAACGAGTACAAAAGAGCAAAACAGAAACTAGAAGACACACTGACTGAAGATTACAAGCGAAGACTAGAGGAAAGCAAGAGATATTATGAGGGCCTTGTTGAAGACCTCAGAAAGAAACACGAAAAAGAAGAGGAAGAGCTGGCAGATAGATTCAAGAGAGAAAAGCGAGAACTGGAAGACAAAATGAAAGAAGATTTTTCGAGTAATTTGTCTTCAAGGAGTGCAGGTCTCGAGGACAAGATTCAAGATCTTGTTTCTCAGAAGGTTCAAGAGCAGAAGGACATAGCAAAGAAAACCGAAGAGAAATGCAACACAGTTCTTTTACAAATGAAAAACAGGATGAAAGAAATGCAGAGCGAAAGGAATGAGATGAAAAGAAAGTTCGAGAAAGAAAAGAAGGTCTTAGAAGCGACAATACAAGCTTTGACCAAAGAACTGGAGAAAGTAAAACAAGAGAAAAAAGATCTAAAAAAGAAACAGAAGAAAGATAAAGCAGAAATGGAGGAAGCGTTTGAAAACGAGAAGAAAGAGATGAAGCAGATATGGGAGAAGTGCAAACTCGACACAATCAACCAAATCGAGGAAGAATGGACGGAAAAAATGAAAAGCGAAAACGCAAAGTCTGAAATTCTAAAAGAAGAACTACAAGGCAATTTCGAAGCAAGGATAAAGCAAATGAAGCTAAAGTTCAAAGCAGAAAAAGCAGATTTAGAGCACCGACTGGCCGATGCTATCTCCGAATCTAAGGCTCTCGAAGAAGCCAAAAAGGAAGTGGAAGCTTCCTTAGAGGAAGATTACAGACGAAAACTGCAAAAGGAGAAGGAAAATATCGAAAGCACGCTGCAAGGCCTGCGACAAGAGATAGAAAGGCTGCAAGAGCACAGAAAACAACTTCAAAATCAAATGTCCAACAGAGAAGGTCGTGCAAGCATCAGTGCTCTACCATCGTTGGAAACTAACTCAAAAGTGCTGGCAAAGCTGGACAATGAATACCAGGAGCACATGAAGAGAGAGAAAGAGCATCACGAGAGCAGAATGAAGGAAATGGAAGAGGAAATCAATAGGCTCCACGATGATCTTTCCCAGATGAAGGTGAAAGCTCGTCAAGAAAAAAGCCGAGTTAAGGCGGAATTTGAAAGGGAAAGAGAGGAAATAGAAGAGCAATTTGACAAGGAGCGGAACGAATGGCGAACGAGGATGAATTTTGTAACCATGATGCAACCAAGAGAGATACAAAGAGTAAGTTTAACACTTTCTTTGCAAAACCCGTCGACAGAAAACTATTATAACACCGCACGTCTCCACGCCCTCAAAACTGCAAGTCAAAACAATTTCCCCTTTTACAGTACACTTTTATCTAGTGTGATAAAAATTTAATTCACCTTCATAATATCGATAAATTGGCGCAGCGTTGAGAAGCGAAGCCAACAGTGACTTCAATTAATAATGGAGAACAATTGATTTGATACACCACCAAATAATGAGGGCCTCTCAGTGGTTTTGGGGAACACGGGACAATGATCATTTATTTCAATTGAACAAGATATATTTTTGGGATTAATTTGAGGGAACAAGTTATATCTCTATATCTCTAGAGACAACTTCGAAAAAAACTCTTAGGGAACAATAGTAAATTTATTGATAGGGAACAAGGGAGAAAAAGTGAAATTTTTAAGGGATCAAGGCTACCCGCCTTGGGAGGCCCCCAACTTCTACGAACAAAAGGAGTCACGCAAAAAGCTCAAGAAGCACGTAGCTAAAACTCTAACAGAAGAGCAATCTAAAGAGAAGATTATTGTGTTTTATTCTTCCAGTACGTGAACAATTTCAATAATAAAAAACGCCGTCTGCCACAGTGTAAAACACATTTTTCTTAGTAACGATCAAATGTATATCCTTTGCCTGACAGTTGGGAAACAAAATGTAGCACACCAAGAACATAAAAATGCTAAGTTTAACACCTGAGAATTATTTTGCATCTGTTTTTAAACTTTTTCAGAGATCAGCTCACTTTGACAGGCGCTCACGTGACCTGAGAGAACGAGGCTATCACAGTAGTGAGAGGGTCACTCCCAGATTGCATAGTAGTGGGGACATATCAGGCCCGCAACGTTTTGATGTGTTGTCTTCGACTGGAGAACTATAGAACCATACTAGTGAATAAGCGCTGAGTACTGGAGACCGTTATATAATACCTAATGCTGGAAGGAAGAACATGAGAATAAGAGACTTGATCACATCAGGGAGCACGCCATGACATAGTCCAACAGCATTTTTCAAAAGACGTCTATAGAAAATAATGTCTATGAATGATACCACTACACTAGTAATGCGTATTGCAGGAACCACGCCCGAATAAGAATGGTGCTTCCATTTTGTTCTTAATATCATTAAATGGTTGAAGTGAAGGTTTTTAGATATATTCCTATCATTATCATTGATTTAGACAGGTGTCTGACGTGGATCAGGTAAAACTGTATGCAAACGGGTGATTAACAGCATTTTAATAATTTGATTAACTTTAAGTGTGGAAAGACTGGCTCATCCTCAGTGTAAAAACCTGTGACACTCACAAGTGACGTAAAACAAAGAAAACAAAGACATCAACATAATAGACCTAACCCTAACAATAGCTACAAAACAAAGAAAAACCTTTTTACACCGAGGTAAACCCAGAAGGCTTCGTTGGACCTAGATGCGATTTAGATACACCATGTGGTGTAGAGTATCCACTGGGATCACATGGCCAACGATTTAACGATGTCAGTTTAATAATTCTAAGAAATAAGAGTATTCACTTTTTCAACACCACTCAAGAAAGCATGTCATCTTTAAAAGAACAGTTTTCAAATGAACGTGTTTAAGCTAGAGGGATGTTACAATCGGTTCTGCACGCGATTGGTTGGGAAGCCAACAGCTTTACTTTTGCCCTGATTGCCCAGAATATGCTGCGCGAGTTTTAAGAACAATTCACAAGAGTAGAAAACCATTTTACAATTTTTACAAAGTCATTTAATTTTGAGTTGCCGCCCAATCGTTTGAAAACAGGTCTGAGTACGATACGTTGATATGAAAAGTCTTAGTTCCAAATTCAATTTCAAGCAAATTGTGAGAACGGTTTAGATACATAAGAGTAATTCCTTAATACATAAAAAAAATATTGTAATGAAATAAAACCACTTTTGTTCGCGGCAGAGCTTGGCTAATTGCAACGCAACTATTAATATTACTTTAAACGTCATTGGAAGACTGTGCTTAGCGTAGAGCACCGGTTAAAAAAAGTAAGTAAATGTAATTTGATATTTGGGTAGCTTTAAGCATATCTCCATGCAGAGATGTATAAATAATGTTTGAGCACGAGGCTGTATTTAAACTACTTTACGCGATATTCGTATTATGTTTCTTTCTCGATAAGGACGATTCTTTTGGGATCAAATGTTATTAACTAGTTATGTTTAGTGAATCACAGAATAGTATTTTATTTGAAAAAATGGGTAATTTCATACAATGTATATTACTATTAGCCAAGTGGAATAAAATAATGTTTGCTGTACTGTTGTTCTAGATCTCTCTTTATGCCATTGTTGCACGTCTGAAGTGTTTAAATTAGACATCTCTTTTCTCCGATATCAGTGCTTGTCCCTTAAATTCTTACTTTCTAAACTCAAATGTTAACGCTTCTTTCTTTTTAATCACCATACAATTCTTGTACGTGTAATGTTATCTGTGAGAAGTTGGTTGTACGTCAAAACAATGTCATCCATTTCAATTGCGACTTTCTTTATTCTCTTCACTGAGAACGACAAAAATTAGCGCTAATTACGTCAATTGATCATTACGAAGAAAAGCATTTTACTCAACTAGGTGAGCCATTTTCGTGGTTCAGACTGACAAACACGATTTTTTTCCAGGAGTCGAGGCAGCGTAGTCAAGTGGTCAGGGTGGAGGTTAGGGCGACGGACTTGAAATCCGGAAGTCACGGGTTTAATTCCCGCTCTGAAGTTGTTTCTCAATAGACCCTATATAGTTCAACTCCTTGGTCATGCTTGCGAACAACCATTTGGTCTGCTTCCCACTAGTTTCCAAGAATAAATCTATGATAATTTTATGTCCAAGAAAACGTCAACTTACCAAACATTTACAGCTATTTTGGAAAAAGAATAATGCAAGTTTTGGACCGGAGCATCACTTAATTTAATCACTGCAACTTGAAAGATCTATGCAGGTAAGTTTATGAGTTTTTTTTTCCAGCATATCGACTTTCGGGGACAAATAATTCCCCGTGAAACATCAATAGCTTAGTACTGCTAGCTATGAAGGAAAATTGAAACCTTACAAAAATACAAAACTTTGGGACAAAGTGGTTGCCTCCAGCAGTACAATTTGCATTTTTGGTGTCTTCCAAGGCCATTTATCACTTTACAATCGTGAATTCGATCCAAAATTTTACGATAACTGTCAAAATTCTCGCGTGCTCATTGGCCAATTTTTATCGTCAATAAGCAGACAGACACATGAAATTCATGCAATGCGGCAACGAGCTAGAGTGGACAATTTGACCATTTGTTATCGTAAAAAACAAATTGACGTCAGTTTTTCATGCGTCTGTCCTCTTATTGACAATGAATTTCGTCATAACATTGTCAAAGTAGTCTGCGGATCCACTCGGCTGTCGCCTCGTGGGTCCACAGCAACTTTGACAATGTTATGACGAAATTCATGATCAATAACAGGACAGACGCATGAAAAACTGACGTCAATTTGTTAACAATTTTGCTCGATGACGCTGATAAAAAATATTCAAGAACTACGCCGAGTTTCCAGCAGCCAATGAGATTTGCCTGCTGCTTGCCACCTGCCAATGAACAGATACTGAGTAAGTAAGGGAAAATATGACATAAAATATCGAAGGCATATGTATTCAGATATTGTTTTTGCAGATTGGCCTCAGCTTTGAAGTCAACCAGGAAAATACAGTTTACAGGAAAATCTTAGGAAGCATTCCCAAGGGGCAAGACGTCCAGGTGAGTCAGGAACGAAAAGTTAAAATAGCGTCCTTGGCATTCCAAAGGCCGCCGCTTTAGCGAATCCTAATTATACAAGCGGATTGTTGAGCGAGTTTACGACAGCGAAGCGTCGAAGTTTTAACTTGCAGATTACAAAGAATCAATTGGCTCGCTTTGAGTTTAAAAATGTTCAATACGCCGCACTGCTGTCAGTGAATTCTGTCGATTAAACCATAAACAAAATGATAAGCAAAAGGGAGATTTATACATAGCAAGCTATCATTTTACGCAAATGTGCTTCTATGCAAAGGTACTTTAGACAGCCTTAAAACAAAAGAGAAACTAAAAACGCTTTTACACAACAATGAAACAGCACACCAAAATAAGCCTACAGTGTGCTGAGAACGTAAAAAAACATTACGAAAAAACGTTTTATGTTCTTCCCCTTTCTTCCTAATTACAGTTTTAAGTTGAGCAATATTTCGATAAACGCGTTCTGGTCCACTCTATTACATTTTTATTTTCTGGATAAAGTGATATTTCCCCGAGCTTGAAAATCCTAACTCCTTTTTGTTTGGAATAGCATGCTGGTCACTGAACCATCAACAGACGCTGTGGTCGCCGGGGACGCCAATGCATAAGGTATTTCTGTTGAACACTAAACCGCACAGGCACACTATTCACTGCCAGTTGTAACGCATAGTGCATCCTGACAGAGATTACATTTTAAAGTTATTTTACATCCGTTTTAAGCTTTTACACCCTTACTAACAATAATAAAATAATAGTAATCAACTTTATTTATTGCTGGGGGGTAGCACACAACAGTAATCACTGAAAAACCAGAACATTCAGATCGCTAAAGGGGCAGTATAATTAATTATCAAGTTTCTGTTGGTTTAAACTCAGCGATAGGACAAGAATTGAAAAGCCATGAACACTGATCGCCAACGAAGCAATATAATTATCAAGTTTTGATTGGTTTAAATTATGCGATAATACAAGAAGCGCATGTCGAAGAATTTCTTCCAATGTCGCACGTCACCAAGTTAGCTCGTGTCGCTGACCAGGAGAGAAAAATTTAGGGCTCAACATATTCCCGACTAAGACTCAGCTTTTCAGTCAGAAAAAACGCGAGTAACCGTTACTTAAAACAGTTACAGGTCCCTGAGATTAGCACACCGTTGTCCAAAGATATCAAGTTAATACACTGTAGATAGAATGTAACTAACGATTTGGACCAGTTTCACAATGATAGAAAACACTGAAAAACTTCTTCTGCGGGTCTGATGCTGTCTTACTATTGGTCACTACTAAACTACTGTGAACCATTTCATAAGATCTGGTGAAGAAAATAAACTCTTCATAAAAAAGCTGCTATTTAACAGACAAAATTCTTACTGAAGAAGGTACGATGAGAGACTTAACGATGAGGGCAAAAAACGAATTTAATCGGATCACAGAATACAACATAGAGAATGGTATGCCTATAATAAGGAAAACGAAAACGATTGATTTACTTGCAAACTTGTAAAGAATTTGTGAAAAAAGGAGCACTTCACTTCAAGCAAACTCAGTGTTTACCGAGAAAGATATACTACCTTTTAAACTGCTTTCAGATGGCGGAAGATACCTGACGCTGTATTTCTAAATTGACAATTAAAAATCTCAGTTTTCTACTCGTTTTATTAAATTTGCCTAGGCTACAGATCCCTGCACGTTTCGCGTCACTAACTAAAAATGGAACTTAGAAGACAATTTCTTCATTATGAGCATAAACTTTAACAAAAGTAAAATATCATCTGCACAATACCACACTGATACATTCATTCTAGACTGACGCGCCGAGACATTCTGGTCTTCTGTCGCTTCTCAGTTCACTCAAAATACGCGTTCTCGTTAAATGTTTATTTTCCATTTAGTTTGGAGAAAAATAGTAATAATTGAATATTCAAATTTCATTGGAGCGATGCGATTCCCGCACAGGGAGATGGCCTATCTGCCTGAGATCGTTTCAGTTCAAATAAGTATTACTCAAAATATAACCGAAGCAATTTTCTCAATTTCTACTATTTTTACTTCTTCCATTAAAATGTGATACATACATACATACATACATACATAAACTTTATTTCCTCTCGAATTTTAGAGTAGCTTGTAATACTATCAATATTAGTAGCTAATATCTTCGAAAAAATATAATAAAAATACATTAAAATACCATACAAAATAAGTTACACACATTGAAGAAACTAGAATCTACAAAAAAAAAAAAAAAAAAGATAAAGCTGAACTAAGCAAAACTTAATAATAAAAGATATGAAATTAGGGGGGAATAATTGGTGAATTAGACATGTCAAAACAGCGCCGTACATGAAGAACTGTCGTATTCAGAAATATGGCATGTTGTCATCAACTCGCTGGTAATGTTTACAGCATCATACTCTTAAAATCTGTAGAGAAATAACCTAGGTAAGTATAAACGAGGTACATGTTACTCATTTTGACTCAATGTGAAAGTAGTTATTTTAATACAGATCATTTCGTTTCCACAGTAACCGCTAAGGCTCTTAGTAACGATGTGCGAGCGACAAAAACGTGAAGAAAATTTCCATAGTGCTTGAGTAGTGCCAGTTCTTGATATGTGTGGCAAGGTCCACATACACGTCCAATAAACAATATCAGGCCTCCAAATATGGTAATTCAGAGTTTAAACAGCTGACTTAATTGATCATATCGCTCCAGATCTAAAACCGTGCACAGAATACAAAACATTTAACATGGTTGTATACATGTAGTATCAATGCAAGCGAATATTCCACGTTTATTTTTTTGTATATATTTGTAGATACTGTGGGGTAAAAGACAAGTAGAATGGAAAATTCAAGTTTCACAGTAGAAAACGTGGAGACTCAGCTTAACACGCAGGTCGAGGGCCAAGAAAATCACTCGGACGAAAACTATCGACAGGAAATAGAGGACATTGTGAGAGGATTTATCATTGAGAAAGATATTTTGGCTCAGACTCACGAGGAGGAAATAAATCGCATGAAAAGACGATTTGATTTGGAAAGAAAACAGCTGCTAAAGCAACTGGAAATGGAAAAGGAGCAAATGATTGAAGCTTCAAGAATAACCAACACTATAGCAAACGCCGAAGTTAGTTTTGCCGTCTCGGATATATTGGCTTCCGATGCTGGTCAACCTCAGTCGTTTTCCGAAAGTTCTGCAGATGTCCAGCGATCAAGTAGCTTCCAACGAAGGTCGAATGGGAGTCATGATATCGATGAAGTAGATTCAAATTTGATACGAGAAATTGCTGAGGTTTATTTACGAATAAACAGCGGTACGCTGACCGGTCAGATGCGGCCGGAATTGGACCTGGAGGATAAATACGAGAGAGAGAGGGAAGTGCTTGAGAGGTCATTCCAGTTGGAGAAACGCGAGCTAAAACGAAAGCTTGAGGAGGATTGCCACCACAGGCTGGAACAAGAAAGAATAAAATACGAAGGAAATCTGGCGGAGATGAAGACGACGATTTCTGAGCTACAGTGGCAGAAGCGAGAAGCGGAGAACCGAATGAGACATGAAAAGGAGAAATGGGAGATGAATTCCGAAAGGGATAAAAATGATACAGAGAAAAGACACTTGCAGTTACTCCACGATACGAGACGAAAGCTGGAAGAAAAGCACAGCAACGAGCTTGAGAAACAAAGAGAGAGATACGAAGAGAACATTTCGGACCTGCAGACGGATATTTCGAAGTTAACGATGCAGTTAAAAGAGCTCAACGAGAATTTAAATCAAGAGAAAGAAATAATAATGACAAAGTTTGAGAGAGAGATTAAGGAGATGGAGCAGGCGTTCTTAGAGCAAAGAAATTCATTGAAAGCTAACTTCGAAGCTGAGTTCATGATGCGTATTGAAAATGAAACATCACTTCTTAAAACTGTCAACATAAAGCTTAAGGAGGACTTGGAAATCATGGAAAAGGAAAAGAAAGATGTGGAGAGGAGAGGCAAAGAAGAAAGGCGAAAACTTGAAGAAAGATTTGAAGAGGAAATATCGGAGATGGAACGAAGGCATTCGGAAGAGAAACGCGCTTTGAAACTGAAGCTTGAAGAGAGATATCAGCTTGGACTTGTGAGAGAAAAGGGAGGGCTAGAGGAAACGATTCAAGAGCTGAGCGAGGAAATGACACTTCTAAAACAGGAAAACGCACAGATGGAAATCACATTTGCTGAGAGGAGGGAAGAACTTTTGAGGCAACTGGATATCGAAAGAGAAGACATGAGAAGAAAGATCATCGGTGAAAGAGAAGAGATTCGAATTCGAGTAGAAAACGAGTTAGCACAAAAGTTCATGCCCGAAAAGACGACGCAAGACGATGCCTTCCGACATCATGAAAGAGACGCGTTGATACTCAAGGCGAAATGCGACGAGCTGGAACTAAAGATGTCGGCATTGACGCAAGAGCGAGAGAAGCTGATCAGAGAGCGAGCCAAGCTGGAAGAGAATTTAAGAAGCAAGGAGACGCGTTTGAACGCTATGAACGAGAGCAAGATTTCGTCAGAAGCAGGGCAGGATCTGAGTGCTAAATTGAAGGAAACAATCCGTGAAAAAGATAACGAGCTTGCAACCGTCAAGTTTGAAAATCAACAACACGAACTGAGTTTATCAGCAATGAGACGCGAAAAAAGCGACTTGGAGGACGAGATAGCGAGTTTAAAGCGACGATTGTCTAACTCGACGGGACAGTTTGGCCTTAAATTCGGAAGCAATGATAGTGAATTAGCATCAATGCAAGAGAATGTGAGAAGAAAGGATGGCGAGGTGAGCATCCTGCAGCGGGAAAAGAACGATCTTGAGAGTCGGCTGTCGTCCATACAGCGCAAAAATGACGAGTTAGAGGATGAACTGGCAACACTGAGAAGAAAAAAACTGGAAGTCGAAGATGAAATATCTGCTTTGAAACGAGACAAGTCTGATTCCGATAATCAAGTAGCATCGTTGAAAAGGGACAAAGCGGAACTTGAAGAACTTATTGCTACATTAAAGAGAAAACAAGGTGATTTAGAAGACTCCATGGCCGTTATGAAAAGAGGAAAAGTTGAACTCGAACACGAGATTGCCATTCTAAAACGGCATAACTCGACAATGGAAATTGAGGTTCACAGGCAGTTCAACGATCAACACGAGAAATCCCGCAATGTCTATAACGAACACGAACACGTCTCGCACGACATGACAAGGGCACGTGACACGCACGAGAACATCGCTCCAAGCACCACGAGAGAGGTTTATTACCAATCCCACGGCAGCTTTGTCTTCAATGAAGGAGTACGTGACTCTGATCATAAAAGAGATGTCAAAGAATTGCAAAAAATGGTATCGGACTTGACAAGACAAAGAAATAACTTAACGAGCGATATTAGAAGATTAAGCGAAGAAAAATCAGACCTAGAAAAAGATTTAAGCGTACAGCTGGAATACCGTCGAAAGGTACAAAGTCAAGAGGAAGAGGGCGTGTCACAAGACAAAAAAGATGGCGAAGACAGGTGGGTTCTACAGAGAAAAAAAGATGACCTAGAGAGGAAATAGCTTCTTTAAAAGTAGAGCAGGCTGACCTAGAGAGGGAAATGTCCCAGAATCACAGAGAAGTGACAAGCTTAGAAGCGAGACTCGTCGAGTTAAACGATGAAAGGGCTAGTTTGGAACAGGAGATAAAGACCTTGAAGAACGAAAAACAAAGTGTTGTAAAAACGATTGAAAATGCAAAGAACGAAAAACGAGAGGTAGGTGGCAAGAGAAAACTGCAGTCAGGCATTCCTCTACGAAAGGTTGATAAACCCCAGGTTGACAACAGTATGGATAAGCAAATTGCTGATGTGCAACAAGAGAGAGACAACCTAAAGAAGCAACTCGTAGCCCTTCAAACAGAAAACTCCACCAAGAATGTTCACCTCTCTAAAGAGTACACGCAAAATGAGGAAAAGGACATTTCGGAGCTGAAGACGATTCGTAAAGAACTCGAGAGAGACATCACGACTCTCAGAAGGAACAAAACAGAAGTGGAAGCCGAAATCACAATCGTACAAGAAGCTGCAAGACAAGGAGAAAACGATCTCGACAGGCTACGAAAGGAGAGACTCGACCTCGAGCTGCAGATCACAGCACTGCAAAGTCAAAACACGAGACTTGAAGCTGAAGGGTCTGTGATGAAAGATGAGCGACACAGAGACGAAAACGAAGTCGATAGACTAAGAAGAGAAAAGGCCGATTTAGAAAAAGAAGTGTTTGGTTTGCAGAGTCAACAGCGTATACTGCAGACAGATATTTCCCTGGGTGACAAGGCTTGGAGAAAGAAAACCAGCGCAACGACTGGCCTGGAGAGAAATGTTCAGGACATATCAAAACAACTTGAAACCTTGACAAGTCAAAAAGAAGTTTTACAATCTGAGATAATGAGAGTCCAATTGGTCAAAGATAGCGTCGAGACAAAAGTGCAAGAGCTGCGGCAAGAAAAGACCGAAATTGAGATCCAGTTGAGCAGGTTAAAAATGGAATATCACGAACACAGTCAAAGTCGTAAAGTAGAAACAACAGCTGGGGAAGACGGCTGGCGATTTGAGACCAATGAAAGACTGTGGGTACAGGTGAGCCATGCTATAATTATATAATACTTGTATGCTCAAATACATATAATAGGAAATGTAGCCTATCTAACTCGGGTCTTATGACAGAATAATTTAATTCCTCCTTCTTTTATATGGATAAAAGGATCTTACATCGCAAAGTAAGGAGGTAAAGAATTCGAATAGGCATGTGAATTTGGTTTCTCAATAAGAAAACCGCTGCACTAGTCCAAGTTTGGTAACAGAAACGATACATAATATAATCTATAACTAGTTCCATTGTGGTATACTCTAACCTTTTTTATCGCAGATTCTTGTTTACGCAAATATCAGGATCCTTCAGGAACCAGACTGACTGAAAGCAAGGTTATCCTGACCTTTCGGGCTCTCCCATGCAATAAAATGTCAAAATAGGTAAAAGTATAAAAAGAGTTTAAAAAGTGGAGCTCTTAAAAGAAATGCCTTTCTTGACAGGTCTCAAACATCACTTACAGAAACAAACCAAAAGCTGTTAACTTTTCCCGTCAATCTTTTTTAGGAAGAACTGGATGAGCTGCAAGAGCAGAAACAAGATCTACAGTCAGAGATATTGAGGATTCAAACGTTAAAGAATAATGAAGAAGACGAGCTACAAAAGCTTCGACAGCAGAGGTCAGAAATGGAGATCTACATTTACGATTTACAAACTAAAATAGGGCGTCTTGAAATGAATGGAGAGCCTACTGAAAAAGAATCAAACAAACTGAGAAACGCGACAGATCGTACATCTTTGACAGATGATCATGGCAAGTCAGAAATTTCACGACTTTCCAGCGAATTTGACAGAAACGGAGAGATTGACACTCTGCAAGATTACTGCTCCTCGCAGTTACTTGTACAAGCTTCTCATTCTTTCTCCAGCAGCTATAATGTCACTTCCTACAACTCTGAAACATCAATCAGTGATTCCCACGTCCACACCTATTCCCCACAACAGGGTTTCTCCCCTGAAACTCCTTCGTCAAATCCGCCTAGGGGCTCATCGTTCTACGATGATTGCCTTAGAGTAGACAACAACGTCATGTCCTTGAAAAGAGAGAGGGACGAGATCGAGACTCAGATTTGCGACATGAAGATCCAACTAACAAGGTTACAGACGGAAGTGACGAGTCTGGAGAACAGGAAAACCATTCTGGAAACTACGCATCTGACCAATGCCGCAGACGAATTGAGAGCAAGGTCGGTGAATGGACATGAAGTTAGTGTCGACACTGATCTAGATTACAACCTCACAAGGGCCATCACAGAGGTAACCATTCAGTTTTACTGAGGTAACCCTTGTTAAAAAAAAATACCCGCCTGAATTCAGTTAGAAATAGAACTCTTAAATACGTTTTTCAGTTGAAGTACACTCATTTTAAGAATATGGTTTTTCCGGCTAGGGCTGAATATTCTTAGATTAGGGCCATCACGGAAGCATGCATTCAGCTTTACTACCCTAGACCTTGTTAACAAACACTCACCTCTATTCAGTTAGAGAGAGTGACTCTTAAATACCTTTTCTCAGATGAAGTAAATTGTTTTTTTTTTTCGGCCAAGGCTAAATATTCTTAATTTTCTGCCCATTTTAGGCTGAAAATATTCTTGTGACAGCCTGTAAGCAATAAACCCTGACATGACGCGCAAATGTTATTAGCATCGAACATACAACAAGCGCTGTTTTTGCAGTTTTTTTTTTCTCGCTAATTCTGCCGTTTGGTGAAACACAGAATTTTATAAAACGGTTTAGTTAAAAACACAATTGTATTGTCAAATTGTGTTAACAACTTTTACAACCACACATATTTAAATTTCTTTTCAAAATCTTAGCCTCAGGTTTGTTCTTAAAATATTCTTAAGGCAAGTTTTTCTCGCGTTCTTCCAACATCCCGCGTGGCTTATTGCGCCAGTAAACCCGAGTGACTCAACTACAAAGGAAATGGTCAACACCAAGTCTTTGTTCGTTTATCGGCGGGATACAAGTCTCCGAGACATCCTAGTTCATAGCACTTTGTTGTCTCCCGCTGATCATACCCAAGCCATGCACACCAGCAGGAAACAGAACCCCCGCTACCAGGGAGGTGGGTTCCCCGTGGCCGAGCACTTTAATCTTGCTAGAGACAAGCTGCACGCGCAATATTTGTCAAGTGCATCAAGGCCACTGCACGCGCGTGCGTGAACAGTAATGTTCGTAAACTTTGACGTTTGGTTTCTCAACGGCATCATTTGCGACTGAGGAAGCGGTTCTTCCCGAAACGTCTCGTTTCTTTTTGCAATAGGAACATGAGCACTTCTTCAAAAAACTTTCTCAATAGAAAGAGTGGCCTATTGCTTAAATATCAAACGCGCGCTCGTGAATTAATTGTTAAACAAGAAAAAAGAGCGTATTGAGTCTACAGTCGCCGGCTAAGCAACTCCACCCCGATATTGTAACGGGTTAGCGAGTATTCACGTGTACTCACGTGACAACGATTGAAAAGTCCTGGAGTCACCCTACAAAGCTACATTTGATCCAAAAAAGCACGCCAGCCAGAACTGATTGTTCCTTAATGAACAAGGAAAGCGAAGAGAAAGAATTACTGAAATGATCATTAATTATTAATAACTGTACTGCAGTTGGTTGTGCGGTAGATGACTAATGTTTTGGGAGTTTGTTTATTTGTCTGTTTTTGAAGAAACCAAGTCCCTTGGAGAGGAACTGTGTGCTGTATAGAAAGTGAATTCAATTCATTTTTTGCAAGGATCTAATCTCTTTACACCATGATATTGTTGTAAGACAACAGAATCAGATTACACGTAATAAAAAATTGTACACAAAAGTAACTTATTCTTTGACAGGAAAAGAAAGAAATCTTAATTCAAGAATATGAAGATCAAATCCGAGAGCTGAGGCAACAGAAGCTTGAATTAGAACAGAAAGTGAGCCTATTAGAGTGGCAGCTTGAAAACATGAAGCAGAAGTTGGAGCTTCAGGAGATAAGCCATCGGCGAGAAATAAGCACTTTGAATGAGAAAGTAAGTAATCTGGCAATCAATTTGGAGGATTTATATTTCAGGTTAGGAATAACGAAGTTAACCGTGACAAATGAACTTATCAAGCAGAGTAATGCTTTTTCACAGTGAATCTATAGTTTTCAGGCTGTTATGGCATTCCCCGTTTGCCTAAAAAAATGGTGGGGCTTATGACACTGGACAAAACATTATAATAAGGAGGGAATAGTAGTCAAGTTTTCAACATCATCGCTGAATATAGCAGACAAACATTTCTTACCTCTCAACAATGTTTATCTTGTCTCAGAATCAGTCACACAATGGTCACCATAGCAACAAACAGGAAGACATCCTGCAGGTGCTGTCCCAGAGACTCTCCTATTTTCTGATGGCAGGGGAACATAGCAACAAGGAAATCATGGAAGAAATCGAAAGGCAAATTTCAGATCTAAAACAGAAGGTAACACATTGCCATTATTTCCAATATTACAACTGCTTACAGGGCTGTTTTCAAATTGTGAATAGACCAATTATTGTTTTTTTGACAAAATGCAGTTGAAGGAGACAAGAAAACCAGGAAAGATAATGACTAGGTTAAGGTTTAGGATTATCATGAATTATAGTAACAAGGACTTCTGGCGTGATGAGAACTTTCAAAACAAAACAAAGTTAAGTACTTGCTACAACTGGTCACTCTACTTGCTTAAAATTTGTAGGAACTGAAGCCAAAGCCCAAAAAACTAGTTATTGTATGTCAAATTCTACTACCCCACTCTCTAAGGTGCATGTATCAAAGTCCACATGGTTATTGTCCATTTTCAAAAGAAACATTGGGAATAAAAAGTAGATAAAGAATAAGATTAAAACCGTCAGAATAATTAAAAACACTGATTGCTAAGATGCATATGAGGAGGTCTGGATTCAAACCTCAGGTCCTAAGGTCCTACATGTACTTTCAGAAAAGAATCCCATAAAAAGTGACAGAGCTGATTGCCATACCCTCTAGTCAGGTTTACTTCATGGACAACCTTGTACACATGGCTTTCCCCTTGAAATTTTGACGAGGACAAATTTCAAGAGAAAAGTGCTGGACACAAGGTTGTTTCAAAGCTTGATGCAAGTACTTGACTTCTTTTAGGATTATCTTGATAACTCTTTAAGTATCACATTAAAAAAAATAGTATTTCAATGATCCCCAGAGCTGTCATAAGTTTTAAGTCACCTGTAACCTTATTCTCCACACCTGTAGCAAATTTATCATTTTATGGGTGCATTCTATCGACAACAAGTAATTTGACCTGTTACCATCAATGCAAGGGAAAATCAATCATACTGATTTGTAACAGGTGCTATGGGTTACAGCCCTTAACGACAGCCCTGATCCCCCAGTCAGGGTTGAGACAAAATGCTGATCTTGGTACATGGACAACCCTACATAAGCCATATTCATATCATCAATGTTGGACTGGAGCTTGCTTAACTTGATAAGACTCCCCCTCATTAGCCCCACTAGCAAACTATTTCTATTCCAATACTGAGAATATGAATGCATAATTTAAGGACGTTCGCGCGAAAATTTTCTAACATTGATTTTTTTCTAAAAATTTTACCATTGAAAGATGATGAGTTAGTGATGTCAGAAATGTAAAAAAAAGGGGGGGGGGGGGGGGGGGGGGGGTCACCGACTTCGTTTCAGAGAGAACATGCCCAGAAGAACACCTAAATCTGAGTAAATCGGGCTTCAAAAGCGAAAAATACCAAAGTGGCTGAAAGTCCCAAAATATTGCAGTTAGAGCTTTGAAGGGAAGTGCTCTCTGCCAAATATGGTTTAAATGGACCTTTTAAGAGAATTTAGTCAACTGGTGAGGGTATTCAAAGAACAAGTTCGCATTTAGCGACCATAGTTTCACGCGCCTTGCAGCCGCAAGATGACAGAATTCCATGTCCCGTGGACAGAAATCTTCAATTTCTTTTAACTTCCCACATTGATTTTTTGTTCATTTTTGGACAATGTGGAGATAATTGTAAATTAAATCTGTTTCTGAAAAGAAAAGTAGGGGTCACCGAACGTTCAAGATCGTTAAAGCCAATCAAAGATTTAGCAATGGGCACCTGCCCTATCTTTGTTCATTTTACTACTTAGCGTGCGCGCGATGCATGACGTGGCATGTGAATTTTGTGCGCAGTAAGGATGCGCAGTAACAATTGGCGCGCACGTCCTTAATGAAGATATTCCATGGTTTCACATACAGTGTATGGCTGGGCTGCCAGCAAACTGACCAAGTGTGAGGAGTGTATGGCCTGCCTGTTTGACCACCTGGGGTGAAGTTCTTCTTATAAGGAACTTCAGTTGTAAAAAGGTTTTGCCTGCTGGGAAAACAATTGCCTTCCTGCTGTAATTGTTAATGAAGCCCCTGTGATATCATGTACAGTAACAACATTAAGAAAACAGTCCTAACAAAATATGTGTGCTGATTGGTCAAGAATTGTGTTTCTGCAACTTGATAGAAACACAGAACTGGTACGAAATATTGACGTAATGATGGTGCAAACAAAGAGAATTTACATCTTGATGATCAAAGAAAAGAAGTTCTTCCTTTTCTTCATCACAGTGTTTTTTGAAAGAAATAGAAAACATATTCTCTGTTTTCTATCGAGTTGCAGAAACACTCAAGAAAGTTTGGGAGAACTCCAAAAAGCTGTGGAAATACTCGCCTGCAGCTTGTGTTCACACAGCATTTCTCGTTCTCCCAATCTTCTACCTGTGTTTCTATAACTCGATAGAAGCATGGTACATGTTTTCTACTTCTTAAGTAAATTTCCCACTTCTGAGAGCTAACCATAAAAATGGTTAACCAGAGTTTCCTGAGACTGACCAGAATTCCCCTTTGGCTGACTGGCCATCATGTAAAGTGCCTTGTTTAGCTTGTTTACAGTTAGCTATCAATAATGGTAATGATGACATGATATATACATACTTTTAATGGGTACAAAAATTAGAAATTGAGTGCATACACTGTAAAGTTGACATTAAATTACATGTCTATTCTTACGAACCGATCAAATGATATTTCTTGCAGATTTTAAATAAGCACTCACAGGGCTACAAAGTGGGCTCACCCTATGGGTTCAATTTTTCTCATTGCTGTAAAAAATTACTTGTGCTTGTTACAATTTTATTCCAAGTTGTACTCAAAATCATGTGATAACCTTAACAAATTACTTTCACTTCAATGGGCCACTTGCGATATATTAAAATTCAGCTTGAAAGTGAGGCCTTGAGGACAGAAACAAAAGAAGTGAATAAACATATAGTCAATCAATTTCCTTTGTTTTCCTCACTGCCATGCTGCATTTTAATACATCAAAAGTGGTCTATTACCATTAAAAATCACCATGCACATTATTTGCCGAGATATTTAATTACATACAAATATGTTCACCAAAGCTACATCGTAAGAATTGTAGGACTGCCAGGAACCGTTTTGTTCAGTCTCAAAGATGTACTGCTCGGAAAAAAGTTGATTCGCCTGGACCAAAAGTTAGTTTGCCCAAAGTTTTGTTCATGCAATTTGAGAAGCAATAAATGGTGTTACTATGTGGCTAGCTCCTTGAGCAGGCAAGATTAACTAAATCCCACACTGTGATCGACTTCCTAAGCCAGCAAGACAACCCACTGTGTCCCAGAAGAAAATAGTGGTCTTTTTCCATATAATAAATCCTTTATTGACCAAGCTTGTTTGGTCAAGATAGCTGGATGTTTGCCTTGTTCAATTTTTGTCAATACACAAAAAAGAACTTTGCCATTGAATTCCAGCCACCTTGACCTCAATAACCTATATAACTTCAACATAACACACTGTTGAGACCTGCTTCCTTTCTCATCTTATCAGTAATATGATCAGTGTTTCAGCCAGACAGTGTTACTTGAGGGCCAAAATGACCCCTGAAGACTTTTAGGAAAGGGGCCAATAGATAATAATTGGTAAAATATAGCTGCCAAATGCAAATTTCTGGTTGCCAGATACTAGAATGAAGGCCCGGTATGAAGGACCCATGCATGTCAAGACAACAATACAAAGGCATACACGATGTAGTAAATCATCAAGGGTTTGCAACTCATTATAGGGGGCGATTTCAAACACGGTCAGCCGTTTCATAGTTAGTAGTAGTAGTACTAACTAAAGCCATTTGGAAGTTTTCCGATGTGAGAGAATCAATACAGCAAAGTAAAAGAATCGATTGACTTCTCTTTTTATGTTGGGTCTTTAGAAGCAAAGATCTTTCAATATGGTTTTCTAGCGGAACATAAGGTTTGTGAAAATAACCATTATCGATCATCAGTGTAGAGAAGTGAAGTCGCAATTATGGCGACTAAACCAGAATTTTTGGTCTCCATTAGGAAGACATATTAGTTGCATTGTAAATTGTTAGTTGCCTTGGTGACCATATCGGTCGCAATTTTGAACCCTGGGTTAGCTATTAAAATACTATGCCTGTATTGAGGCTGCAGCCTTGTAAAAGTAAAGGGTTAAACTGGTCCTAGTCCGTTTTTCTGGGGGCTCTCTCTGATTGCAACGTGGGATTCACACCATGGCGTGGTCTGGTGGAAACACTGTTTGTCTGTATGATCATTGAATACCATGCATGTTATGTGTAAACATCTAATGCCGCTAAAAGAAGTCTTGATTCTTTTTCTTCTTTTATCTCCAAGGGAGTTTTCCAAGAAGTTGTGAATTTAGAGTTTGATGATCGGTTCTGACTCCTCATGGTTGACAGTTTCAAATATTGGTCATAAGCAATGTTAATATTCAGCTTACTGTGCATGCTAGATTGTTGTTCAAGCCATAGTGCATTTTTGTTCCCTGACAGCCAGTGAATAATACATATTTAGAAATACTAAATAAAACATGCCACATTATCTAAAGGAATCAATTTTGTGTAACAGATTTCACTTGCCTTTACACAAACAATGTCATGCAGTCTGATTTATGTATGCTGATCACCCATATTACATTTTGTTGGATTTAACAAATTGATGTCAGTTTTTCATGCATCTGTCCAGTTACCAATCGCAAAATTCGTCATAACATTGACAAAGAAGCTTTGGATTGCCAAGTGGATTCACAGACTACTTTGACAATATTATGACAAAATTCAATGTCAAAAACAGGACAGACACATGAAAAACTGATATCAATTTGTTTTTTCACGATAAATAATTTTCAAATTATCCATTCTCGCTCTTTGACGCCTCGCATAATCTAAAAGTTAATGTGTCTGACTGCTTATTGACCATGAAAATTAGCCAATGAGCGTGCGAGGATTTAGAAAAACTGAAGTTGTTAATCAAAGATCACCTCGGTAGTATATTGAGTAAGGGAATGTTGAAAAAGAAACACATATTTGCGTCAGCTACTCCCTGTAATCTCTCAATTGCAAGTTATTAAAACTTTGTGAGAACTAACATTTGGTCTGGCCGGCGAATCGACCTTTTTTGTCGGGCGATACGACTTTCACATGTAGATCGCGCGAAACGCTCTTCGGGCAAAACGACTGGTTACCCATTGTAAGCTGTACAGTTACTGCTGATTTACAATTGAATTATGGTCATACCTTCAAACATTTTCGTGAGTGTGTCCCTTAGCCTTGTCCATCTTTCACATGAGAGGTACGTTGGAAAACGTGCCTCAGAAGCATTTGCAGTCAGTCCGAGTCAGTTCACCAATGTTATTCATTTTTCTCTAATAAAATATACACTAAGAAACGGGAACAGGCGATTCTTTTGGGAAAAAAGTGGACATTTTACAGTCTGTCTACTTGAAAACTGGGCACATTTACAAGCAAAATCTTCCTTTGCTATGACCGCCATGTTGTTTTTGCCGCGAATATTTCTAAACTTCCCGGGCTAAGGTCGACCGGGAAAACCTGGTACCAAAACACGCACATCGGATGAGTTTTCACGTGGTTCGTGTTTCGTGTTTGCGAATCACACGTTCCACGCGTTGAGTTAAAGTTAACGCTGAAGTCGGGCATTTCGGCTAATAAATAAGCAACTGTTCTTAAGAGGAGGAGTAAAATTATTTGTTTATGGTGTTTGCAGGCAGAATTTGATTTTAAGAACACCAAGGAGTTTGTAACCTCTCCCGCTGTAAAGTTGGAAAAGGAGAAATATTCTTCAGAAAGTGAAGCGAAAGTAGCTCGGGAGTATGCAAGCCAGTTGAGAGCACAGGTGAAGTACCTATACCTTGTACAGGTTTCTCTTTCGAAAAGACTGCAAGACGTGGTTTAGATAATTACAAATGACGAGATAAGTTCGGCAGCCAATCAGAAATCACACTAGCTGCCCGAGGGTGTGCCTCCAAAAAATATCCCTTTATAGCAAAAAAAACCTCCGACACTAAAAGATTCTTTTCCATGGCTTTAGTTAAAGAAAGGCCAGGAGGTCATGATGATGGGTTCCTGTTAAAAAATACCGTCTGAAATAATGGCAGTAGCCTCAGTAGAGCAAACATTATATGGATCAGTTGTCCATTTTTGGCCAGTTAGAATCCAGTAACACTTCCCCCGGTGACCTCTGGTACATGTTTTGGTAAACGAACGTAATAAACGAAACGGCAAAGGCTCTTCAGGATCAGACGAGGTAGAATGCAAATACTTTTTCTTTTAGCTTTTTACTGGGATGACACATTTAATGCGCTTCCAGCTTTTGCTGTTTTTTTTTCGGGGGGGGGGGTGGGTGGGTGCGGGGTCGGGGTCGGGGGTGCGGGTGGCGGTCTTAATGTAACGCTATCAATCGGAGAGTTAGTTTTATCTTAATCTCGTAAGATTTTTTTTGTCTCAGATGGAAACTGCAGACAACCAGCTGAAAACATGCGAGAAGATAATCCACCGGCTGTACGGCGAAAATACCGACCTTACAAAAGAAAACCTGAGTCTGGAAGGGAAACTTAAGTCAGCGTCGCGTTCACAGGACAAGCTTCAACGTAGAAAAGTCCTTCTTCAGAAACTAGTGGATAAACTAAGTGGTCACATAGGAAAGGATGTCCTGCAGCAGTCCTACTTGGTACTTGAGCTTGACAAAGACGTTTCTTTATGAGTAATTATTAATTAGTACTTTTAATATCAAATGGATTATGCGCGAAAGGGCAAGCATTGCGTATGACCTCGCGTGTTGCCTTGCGAAATCCTTTCGGTTGAGCAACTTTTATAACTAACATTAGATTTTGAAATTTTACAAAAAATCTTCTATCTTACAGGAAATAGCAGTGTATGACATGAGTCACATCTATGATCTTCTAGCAGCTATATAACTTTCGCAAAATTATTATCCCATTGGGAATCTTGCAAACAAACGTAAGCTTATCAAACTTTCCGGAGTTTTCTTTTTTAAAAGGTTAGTCTTTCCATCTTGAATTGTTTTTGTGATAAATTAAGAATAACTAAGCGGCTTTTGTACCCTTAAAAATAAGGTGGTGCCAGTTACATTTAGTTTTTACAAGACTTGACTTGCAAGAATCTCAGCTGAAATTTGTTGCTACTTTAGCACCCTCATCACGATAGTCTTTCACTTATCCTTAACAGGGTTAATTACCTGCATTCTGCATGTTTAAGGGTTTTTTTTTTACAATAAAAGGACAATTTC
>JAHPZR010035361.1:0-20000 GCA_019787425.1 Platygyra sinensis
ATTTAATTCTCTCTCTCATCAGCAAAGCTGAGAATAAAAGCATGATAGATTCTACCTAGATCAATCGGGGTTAAAAGAGTCCGGGCAAATTAACGTTTCGAAAATCGGAGAACGTTTTCAAAGAAAGCTAGAGAACCTTATTACGCTTTCAAAACATTTGTGGTTGTCAGCGTTTCCGAATCACGGACAGTTAAACAAGCGCTCAAAGCAGTTTAAAAGACATGGCCGCTAGTGAAAACAAACCATCTTCATGATAAACGTTTCGAATAAACTGAAAGTCTCGGAGATAGACTTTCGCAGCAAAGCGATTACAAGAACGATAGCGCTTTCGTTAAAATTCGCGCTTATAATTTTAACACATAAGAGATTTTTTCCAATCAAAGTTCATTATTAACGGGCAAGACCGGGCAACCTTATTGTTTTTATTGTACTAGAGCGACGCTTATTAGTAAACCTATACCGAATTAGTATGCAGGAAATCCACATTAGTATGGAGGAAGACACTTTACCTAGGCAGTTTGAATAGTAATGATTTACCTAGGCACTTCATTTGTATGGAGGAAGACACTTTATTAGTATGCAGGAAGACAGGGGAAGACAGGGGAAGACAGGGGAAGACAGTAACAAGGCTTAATTCCCAACATAGTAGACTACTGATTATATCAGTGTGGAACGCTAACATCTTTTCGAGTCTTTGGCAGTTTAGAGTTTAAAACATAGTTTGTTGTTGTGCTCAACATGGCTCTGTCGTGGCACAAGGTTTCCTAACGCTTTTCTAAATTCCTTCATTCGTATGGTGTATACAAGAGGATTCACCATACAATTGGCAAAATATAGCACAGCTATCATACTATGAACATCAACGTTTAACGCATTGTGCCATTTTTTCTTTATCTCTTCTGGCATGGAGTAGTGAATAGCCCAGGGCAGAAGGGTTAGAACGGAAACTCCAGTGACTATCAATAAGGTTACTGATAGTTTCCTCTCCTTGTGAATTGAAAAATCATGTTGTGAATGAGGCTTGCTTTGAACATTAAATATGATGATGATATAGCAGACTGCTATGACAAGTAAAGTAATGGCACTAAATGATACCCAGGCGTACCCAAATGCTTCTTTTGATAAAATACCCATGACAATGGCCAGAGGGAGAGTCATTAACCAGCTAGCGATGATCACTTTGATGTAAGCTTAGTTTGTGATCAAGCAATGCCTAAAGGGAAAAAGTGTTGCATGTGGCCGCTCTAGGGATATCAAGGAAAGATTGACCTGCGAAGCTATTGGGAAGGTGAATTCAACGGAGCAAATAAGAAATCCTGGCCAGGTGTTATCTTTAAAAGTCGCATCTTTGTGGTATATGAACAGTGGTCCTGTCACGGCCCCCATCAGCAGATCAGCCACAGTCAGGTTCATTATTAGGTCCGTGCTGTGCTTGCGAAGATGGCTTATTCTTGCAAATGCGATAATTGTAATGGCATTGATAATCGATGTTACAAGAAACTCGAAGATTAGGACTGGAAACCAGGTAGAGCCATCAGCAACTTCAGTTGCCATTTCTTTGAATGGAATGAATAGGATACTTCTCGAAATTATTCCAGTCTAACTAAACATATAAAGAAGAACATATCTGACCATATTGCTTAGTTTAGAGGACTCAGACATGACGATTTTATGAATGGATATCAGTCCCGCTGCCATTAATATTTTAAGAATAATGATGAATTGCTATTTTTTACCCTAACATTGTCCAGAGTGGTCAATGCCCTGATTCCAAAATAACTTCATTTACTCCCATCTTAAAGATGCATTTCGAAAGCATAGAATAAAAACACAATCAATAAGCAATGTTTTGTCAATTTAGAATTGCACAGGTGTTTAAGGCGTATTTTTAGAAACCTCTGTATTGTTTTAGAGAAATTTTGTGTTAATGCATCTCTCCTTGATGAGTGGCTTGATATCCCTCTTCCAGTGCTTTTTTGTGTCTGTATCATCTAGTTTTTCGACCAGAATTTACCAATACATGGCCTACTCAAGAAGACGAGGGAGATGTCGTGAATTCCTTTTTTCTCGGCTATCCTAAGGAACAGAGACCTTCCTTGGCTTAAAACAGATTCAATTTTTGTTTGCTATCCCTTCCTTGTTGGAAAAAAAACTGAACTTACCTTGACTTAAAACCCAGCTAACGCGATTTTGCTTGGAAGTTAAGATGAATATTCACGTCGGTTAAATATCCGTCTGTTTCTTTGCTTTTGTTCTTTGTTTGCGTCATGCGAAATTCAACTGACTGATTTGCATCAAATTTGTGAAATGTTAAACTGGGAGAAAGCAAATATCATCGATAATGTCAACTCTTAGTGTCTAAAATTAACTGGGCTTAAATTGAGGTTTATGCAAATTTTGATAGCTGTCGCTGGAGATACTTCGATAGCGCCAATATACCATGAAATGATCAATGATGAACTTTATGACTAAGAACAGTTGTCAATAGCAGTAAGCGGAAACGTCCTGGCTCCCGATCATGTACCGCAGCACACTGAAGGGGAATTATGGGCCTTTTGCATGGGCAGCTTTTTCCTTATCTTGACCGACGAAGTGCAAAGATAAGCGGGAAGAGAGAGAAGTGGAAAAAGTACTTGCTAAAAAGGAAAACACCAGTTTTTACTTTCGATAAAACTCTTTCGTTGTCAATAACTTTATTGTAGAACTTCTTCTTATGGTCACTTATTTCATGGCCACCTAGTTAGCACGGCCACTTGGTAAATGTATACATTTCAACCCTATAGATCGTTTTTACGGTGAGGTCGCGGTAACGAAAAACTAACTAAGCACATTCTCGCAATTACTTGACTTCTTATATTTCCGGTATTTCTGGAGTATTCCCTTTCTCTTCTCCACAGAATACTCTGCATTAAATTTCTCATGTAATAACTCACTGAGCAAGGCCGCTTGCAATTGGCGGACCTGTGTCCTGTGAACAGAGAAAAGGAAAGGAAAGAGATGATTGCAGACAACAAAATAGCGTTGTCAGAGCCTCCATCCTTCATAACCTCGATGACGGTATCGTCTATTTCATAGATATCATCACCTCCAAATAAACCTAAAGCATCTGCCTCACCTGCATCATGGTGACGCTGCGTATTTGCTTTCTCTGAAGCATCGTTTTCGTCCTCGTCTGAAGACATTTGCGCTTTCTGCAAAACCTTGCAAGATTTTCTTCGTTTGGATGTTTTTGGTTCATCGTCAGAAGATGACCGTTTGTGGCTTACTGGCCCTTGAAGCAAGCTGTTTCCCGAATCGATGCTTACTTTCATACTATTTAGCACAGCGGTGAGAGTGCTAGACTATTCCTTACTTTGCTTTTCCGTGGAAACATCTTCGTTTTATTTTCTAATGGCGGCCATTTCCCTTTGAAAGAAAACAGAAAAACGCGGGAAAACTCAAGGTGGCACAAAACGGCTTCAATACGGTACAAAAAGGCAACAACATTACGTCTCGAGATTCCTGGAATTCAGCCAAAAGCAAATTTAAGGATCCTGATATCCTTACATTTATGTGCATATTTCTTTCTTTCTTAATATTAATTTGTGTAAAACCTGCAAAATAGCTATAGCTAAGCGTTTCTCCCACGTTAAATAAAGATTATGTTATGTTATGTTATGTTATGATATGGAACCGCTATGTTGGTGGACGAATATGGCAGCCGGAAAATAAGGTAAATTTCTGAAACTTACTTTGGCTATCTAGTCGACTGATTATCTGAACTGAACCAACAAACATTTACACAAGCACTTTTCCTTATTTTTTTTTTTTTTTTTTTTTTTTTTTCTTGGTCCATAGATCTTTATTACCACTACATCACTTACAACACTTTCACTACAAAATTTAAGGTTACAAAAAATTACAATTAAGAATTAAGATTCCAACTATTAATACAACATACACTGCACCAGGCTTGCTTCACGCATACGTAGATTAAATTATAATCATTTACAGTAAGGAGAGGAGAGGCTTCCATTGTGAAAGAAATTTTGCTTTTTGTCGTTTGGAATAAAAAATCGATCTTTGCACAATTAACTTGTCTTTAACGAATTCAAGAAAGTGATCAAAGCGTAATAAAAGTTAACTTATTCATATTAACGAACAAATATCGATATCTTAATAGTTTCACAATACAGAAGCCTTCTTAAGCTAAAGCCTGGAGAAAACATTGCATCACTTACAACATAAAAACGAAAATTACCTCTTATGAAACAAATTAAAGGCATTGCCTGTGAAGTTCTTTAAACTCCAACAATGGGTAGAATGTGAGATTAAAGTTGTTGTTATTGATCAGTATCACTCCGACGGCGTTGCTAGGTTAACTCTTTGCCTCTTCCATTTCATGGCGCAGTTTTGCTAGTTCTTCTGTTCCTACGATTTTGTGACGGCCATTGGCATCGACATATTTGAGTATTGCAGGATATGCGATGTAGACTTTCCGGTCGTCTCCAAGTTTCTTCTTTAGAAACTTTCTGTAGGGCACGAGCTCTTGCCTCCGCCGTTGGGTTCTTTTGGCGAAATCCTCACTTATACCGATGGCATTTCCGTTTAACGGGTTATCCTTTAGACGAGCGGCGGCATTCCTTAGTACCTTCATTTTATCCGTGTATCGAAGAAAAGCGACGTGCATTGGTCTTGGACCCTTTTCGCCAGCAGAAGGCGTTTTGCTTGGCGTGCGGTGTGCCCTCTCCAGCTCAACATGGCCACATATCGTTTCAAGGCCCATATGCTGCGTAATAAAATCCTGTACAAAAGAGATGCAATCTCCTTTTTCGGCTTTCTCTGGTATATTATAGAAGACTAAGTTGTTCCTTCTTGACCTGTTTTGTAATTCTTCGATTTCATCCTTCAGCGCATCGACAGTGGCTTTATCTGCTTTTGAGTCTAAATCCGTTTTTACCTTCTGCAGTTCTGCTGTCATAGAGTTAAGTCCTCTTTCCATGTCACCTACAGTATTTTCAATCTTCAGCAGTCTTCCGTTTATTTGTTCAAGCACGTCCAGCTTCTTTAACTTTTCGTGTATGCTTTCCAAGATGGCGGCGCCGGCCTCATGTTTATGTGGTGGCGTTCTTTCATCTTCACTGCTTAAGCATGCTTCTTGTCTCGCTCGCTTTTCGTTGGGCATAACGGAAAGGAAAAGTAAAGATTCTCTAAATAGTTTGAGGCTGATTTAGCTAATTTCCTGAAACTGATATGGTGTAACGGCAAGGCAGCGTCGGAGCGACAAAAAACACGACTACTCCATTTGGCGCCCAGTCCCAGTCTGCACTTTTCCTTATACTTTCATCCTAAAATGGCTAAAAATCACAAGAAAAGTGTTATTTAGGAAGCGGTAGAGCATTCTAGAAGTAGAGAGACACACTCCACTGCGTGTCGTGTTTTCCCCGCGTCCTGTGTGCTTTACAAGAGAACAGAGTTTAGTAAAGGTTTTTTTTTTATTTATTGCTGCTGCAGCGAGTGAGCCTGAAGCGAACGAGCGAGGCAGCTCTCTAATCAGCAGAAGATTACATTATAGGGGCTTGCAATCACTTTTCTTACCAAACGCAAGGAATTGTGGTTATGCGCAAATGGGAGATTTAGGATGCGCAGTGGTATGCGCAAGGAATTCTGGCTATGCGCGAACGGAAATATTTTAGGATGCGCAGTGATGTGGCGCAAGGAATAGGCTAGTTTCGAATTGTGCAGAAACAAAAGAACAGAGTCGAGGTTCAGGGGAATAATTAGCATTTTGTATTGTTCATAACAAAGGAAAATGCAAATTATTCCCCTGAACCTCGACTCTGTTCTTTTGTTTCTGCACAATTCGAAACTAGCCTATTGTGGTTATGCGCCAATGGATGATTTAGGATGTGCATTGAACCATGTGCATGCTTGTTTCTTTAAGTAGTGTCAAATTGCGGTGTGTAAATTGTATGCATCAACTTCATGCATTATGACGAATCGATGGCGAGGCGTGACAACGGTTACCGGTCCAAAGATTACCGATTACCAATAATCTAATAACATTGAACCACAAGCCGAAGAGACTGAAATTCGTTCTACCTTGTTTAGTTGTGTAAAACACTCACATAGTTCGTATTACGTTGAACGATGTGCTGCACCGGCGGTAGGCCCAAGATATAGGCGGTAGGCCTAAGCTTACTTTGTATAAATAGCTTAGTTATGTCTCATTTCTTAAACTACAAAATAAATAAATAAATAAATAAATAAATAAATCAAAAATCAGCTACGAAGGCAATGCAAAGACTACTGCACAATCACAAAAAGAGAGTAAAAAAAAAAAAACAAGAGCGCGACTTGTGTTGTTTTGAAAACCATGCTATAAAGAAAGAACATACGCGCATTTAATGTCGCTCGACCAAGACAACGGAACATTTATCCAATCACGTCACCTACAACATGTAATTTGTATACAGACAAGCAAACGAACTTCTTCTGAACAGCTTTTCCATCTCGACTACTTTACTCTCGTTCGAACAGCTAATTCACCTCGGCTACTTTACTTGGAGGCGAGTTGGTTGATGGCGAGATGGTTTCTTGGTGGCGTGTTGGTTTGTGGCGACATGGTTTCTTGGTGGCGAGTTGGTTGGTGGCGAAACACCGTGGTGGCGAGATGACCGGATACTGTGACAAAGGATCAAGACAATAAAGCACATACACATACGATTCACATCTACCTGCCCACTACCAGAAAAACAAAAGGATGAAAATCGAAAGATGTGGAAATTGAAAGATGTGAAAATTGTAGCAGCAGAATTCTCACTTATAAATTCTGTACCGGTACGCATTAAATGTCTCTGGAGTGTTGACAATGTCGAAGACGCGTCCGGCATCGCCGGATATGTGAAAATGCTAAAACTTAAGTTTAAATTCATGTTGGGATGAAAGGAGTAGATCGTAACATATATGAAATAAGTGTGTTCTACACTTTCCGTTTGTTTTAATTATTCTACAAGTTTAAGTAACGATGATTTCTCTTCATCTGATTTTTAGAATTCGACCACGTAGGAGAGACTGCTAAGAAATGACATAGTTGTGAAAGTCAATAACATCTCCTGCACATCGTTTTACAAATAAATCAGAGCAAAAATTCCCATCGGAATCCACGTGACATCCTCGTGTTGCTCGTGGCACAATGCACTCTGGATAAATGCAATGCATTCTGGTAAAAAGTCATAAATTCGAGAATTCGTACTCTCTTTTACATATTCTTTTAATTTTAAAACCTGATTATGTTGCTGCTCGCTCGCTACGCTCACTCGTCAACAATTAATTTGACTTATGGAAAAATTTGCCTTTCCTTCATTTCAGGGTCAAATATCTGCTTGCAAAACGTGTATTAAGTTCAAATTCTGGTGAAGAAAAGGGCACTTGCAATCAATATCTATTCACTTCCACAAAGTAACCAACCCAATAACAATTTCAATTGATTTCGTATCATAACGATTCAACTATCTTGTGCAAATGAATTCTTGACAGTTCAGTTCATAGAGTAACTGTAAGCATACTTAAAGTTATTTTCCCCTTCGACAGCATTATTATTATTTAGGTATACTTGTTCATAAGTTGAGATCGCCTTATCCTGATGAGGGTAATAATTTTCGTAGCTCTTTAGTTTTGGATTTTGGAATTTGTTCACATCACGTGAAAACGAACTATTAATCCGGGCTATTCCACGCATAGTTGTTATTTATTTTGTTTTTTATTTGTAGCCTTATTGTATTATATGGCGCATTTAATTCTTAGGACTTTAATTTTTGTGGTTTTAGCGTATTGTAAAACGCCATGGACAATTAATAGAAGATGGTGCTATGTTAATGTTTATTTATTTATTTATAAATTAATTTTAAAGTTTCATAAGCATTTTGTACTATTCTTTTTGCAACGACATCTTTTAACACTGAAACTCGCTTAATTACAAACCTTTCTTTTAGTTTTAAGTTACAAAACTGCATTCCATTTTACAAAGCGTATCACTTTCCGACAACTACATTACTTTTACAATGCTGACAACTATACAATTACTACATTATACTTTGGGCTAACAAACGAATAAGAAACTTATTTTTTGTGTATTTATTTATTTTTACAGCGCGAGCCCAACATAGGGAAAAAAAAACAACAACAACAACAACAGCAAATACGTCTACTTTAGAAAGCAGAATTGTTGGAAAAGGAGCGAAACAATGGATTACAACAGATTGCCGTATATAGTTAAAAATTGACGTGAGTTGTTTGCAGCTGTATAACTTTGTTTTAAAATCTCTAGGTGGTTTTGCAGGCAGAGAAGAGAGCTTTCAAAAGATAGCTTACCGTCGCATGAACTTGTAGCGAAAATGTGATGTTTAGCGAGGAGGAGAGTGAAATTTAGTGCCTGCTTGTTTTTGATGTTTTTATGATATCCATAGAGGACGACGCATTCCGTCAAAGTGATAAGCTGGCGAATTCTTGCCAAAAACGCTAGATTCAGTACAGAGGAAAAGCAAGGGGCAGATTGTTTGTTTTTCAGTTTTGCATAATGTGCAAGTGTCGCTTTCAGAAATTCCAGCTTGGAAAAGGCTTGAATTAGTTGGTAAAATATGATGAGTGATGTACTGAAAGGCAATTAGTTTAGAACCTTTGGTTATCAAGAATGGGAATGTATACACATTGTGACTATTTTCTTTGGTGAAACCATAATTTAAGATTGTGTTCTTTGATGTAGGTGGACTTATTGCTTTGTTTATAAGAAAAGAATAGGCGGTTCGTGTTGATGTGGGGTCGTGGGCTGGAAAAAGGGTAGAAATTACCGTTTGAGAATGGCGCATTTTTGTTTTCAAATTTCCTTGGCGCCGCCATCTTTGCAAGACATAATTGTGACGTGTCTTGGTTGCTCTATTGTTCTGAAACAGAGAGCTTTTGTCTATTAACAAAGGGCAACCATTTCACGTCAGAATTATTCAAGATGGTGGCGCCCGGGAGCTTTGAAAACAAAAATAAACAATTCTATAACTGATCTATTTAAGGTAAACGCGCTTTGTTAGTTAAATTTTCAAAGAAATTTGATTCTTCGAATTATTTTGTGTGAACATTTTGCCAGAGTGGAGGTTCCTTTTAAGCATTTTTTCTTGTTTGCGGTTATTTTCTCCAAAATGCAGGTCATTTGCATCTCCAGAATTGTAAGAAAAGAAAACGCCAAGGACACGGATAAGTTCTTGCGGCCATTTGAAGTTATATGGTGTGTCTTCCATCTCTCCAGGCACCCAGTCGCATTTTTTCTGTTTTTATTGTATTGATTTCCAGACCGCATGAATGTTTAAATTTACATCGTAGTTTTTAGCAGATTTGTCACGGAAGCTTGGTCACTTAAAAACACTGTAGTGCCGTCTCCGAATTGCGAGAGTTTTATTTCTTTTTTGCCAATGTTAACGCCTTTGATAGAGTTATCGTCTTGTAAAGCCCTTGCAAGAAGTTCAATACCGATCACGAAAAGAAGACAAGACAGAGAGCATCCTTGCCAAACGCCTCCATGGGGTTGGAAAAA
This sequence comes from Platygyra sinensis, assembly GCA_019787425.1. Lineage (NCBI taxonomy): Eukaryota > Metazoa > Cnidaria > Anthozoa > Scleractinia > Merulinidae > Platygyra > Platygyra sinensis. The sequence goes on from JAHPZR010035361.1 coordinate 9,563, forward strand.
GGGTGAAGCGTGACCATTGTTCAGGACACAGCTAGAGACATTGTGGTAAATAACCTCTATCCATCTTTGAATATAGGGTCCAAAATTAAAAAGTCTGAGTGCGGATAATAAGTAGTTCCATTCAATTGCGTGAAAGGCTTTGCAAAAATCTAAAAAAAATGTGATTCCGAGAGTGTTCGCGTTTTTTTTTTTTATGTGGGAAACAAGACACTTGAATCAGTCGTATGTTCTCGCCTATAAAACGACCTTTTACACAACCTGTTTGGTTAGGATTGATAGTTTTGGGCAAGAACTTTTTCAGTTCTTTTTGCAATGATTTTGGTAAGTATCTTATAGTCTACATTCAATAACGAAATCGGTCGCAACTTTTCTAATAATGATTTGTCTCTGTCTTTTTTTTGGGAATGAGAGAAATCACTCCTCGGCGTTGACTGATCGAGAGTTATCCGGTTTGAAAGGCAAAATGAAAGCTTGATAACATTTGGTCCCGAAGCTCGGTCCAGAAAAATTTGTAGAATTCAGCAGAAAAACCGTCGGTACATGGCGTTTTATCTTTTTTAAATCCGTTGATTGCGTTTTTACATTCAGCTTCTGTGATGGGACCATCACATAGTTTTTGGTCGTCGAGAGATAATGGGGTTATTTTTTCGGCTTTCAAGAAAACGGGCTCTTGCGAGTTGTTATTGTCGTTTTCTCTGGATTGGTAAATTGATTCGTAGAACTGTTTTTGTTTATCTAGAATTGCAAATTGATCGAAGATAAAAGTGTTATCGTTAATTTTCAGTTTGTCAATATTCAATTCTTTTTGGATTGAGATCGGTTTTCAAGATGAAAAAATATCTAGTGTTGCGTTCACCTTCATTGTACCATGTCACTTTGCTTCTGAGGATTACACTTGTTGTCTTTAAGTGCCTGATTTTTTGCTAGCGTAATTTTGCCGCGTATAGATCGTTTTGGTACTGGCTGTTATTTGGGTTACTTTCCAATTTTAGTTGAAGTTCATTTATTTTGTTTTGAAGTATCACTTCATCGTTTTTGCGTCTCTTAGCTTTCGATTTGGCGTACTGAACTGTGAAACCTTAATTTTTCCATTTTTATAAGGTCCCATTTCAAGCCTTTATCGTCAATACTTTCATATTAGAAAACCTGGGCCTCTAGTTTAATTTGTTGTTTAATTTTGGCTTGAAGGTGCAACGAAATCGCGTAGTGATCGGTTTCAGGTGCATGAAAGATTTTACAAGACGCGACGAAGTCGGCGAGCTTTTCTGAGATTAGGAAGAAATCCAATCTGCATTGTATTTTGTGGGACTTATTTCTCCATGTAAAGGATTCGATTTGGTATTTTAGTTGACGCCGGATATCAATTAAGTTATTGCAACAACACAGGTGTTCGATTTCCTTAATTACAGTCGCTTTCTTAGTGATTGGGTTGTCATTTTTTTTTATCTTTGTCCGACAAGGAGCAGTTGAAATCTCCTCCGATAATCACTATCTCTTCCGCCGGAAAAGTCTTCTAGGTGATGTTGCACCAGTTTAAAGAATTTGACTTGTTGGATCCGAGGTCGTTTGAGGCGTAAATATTAACTAATATTTTGTGTGTCTTCGAACGCTACGTCCAAGATAAATCTGCCATTGTTGTCTGAAATACGTTTTTCCACTTTGCAATCGAGGTTTGGATTTATGAGTATCATTATTCCTTTGCTGTCCGTCGTACCTTGGCTAAGAAAACCTTGCCTCCCCATTCGGCTGACCATATGTCAGCGCTAAGTTTCGAACTGTGCGTTTCTTGAAGAAATGTGAAGTGTAAATTTTGGTTGTGGATCCATCTGAAAACGGACCGGCGCTTTATAGACTTGTTTAGACCTCTGGTGTTGACGGAAACTTCACCGCGGGTTATCACCTTGACGTCAGTGGTGGTGAAGCTTGTGAGGCTCAGTGACCTTTAGAGCTATGCCGGCTGGGACCTTGGTCCCTGGCAGGTTCAACCTTGCCAGATTGGTCCAGACAGAGAATCTGAGAGTCCAGACAGAGAATACCCCCCCCCCCCCCCCCCCCATTCCTGCCGGTAGCAGGTTGAGCTTGGGGCCAATCACCCCTTCTCGTAAAAAACAACAGATTACGGAAACCTTAAAGGCCCTATTTCCCTCAGAGGGAAAAGGGTATGATGATGATGATGATGATGTTGACGGAAAGACACTTAATGTCAAGGTTTTCAATCGTATTTGTTTTGAAAGGTGTTGAACATTTGCAAATGCATAACGGCACACTTGAAGCGCGAAACGATTTTGACAGCTTCCTTTCGTCCTGGGGATTGGGATTGGGGCAACTTGCATGTTTTGGAGTTAAGACATATTTCTTCTGCTTGTCGACAACTAAGCAGTTTCCCTTTTCGAAAAGGGAAACTGCTTAGTTGTCGACAACTAATAATTTGGGGTTTAGTTGTCGACAACTTGCGCGAAAGACTACGTTTTTTAGTTGTCGATAACAAATAGTTGTCGACAACTAAATCCCTAGTCTGTGGATGGCCTTATTACATATGTACCTGTTTGTAGCTACGTATTTACTGTATATTAATTATGTGAAATTTTGTAACTACGTATTTTTTCTCTCGAAGCAGGTACGATTTTTGTATAATTCTTTTTCTTGTTCGAAGAAAAACTTTACATTTGGCACAACAGTCATTCTCTATTGATAGAGTAGAGTTAGTTTCAAACATCACCAAAACCGTGTGACAGATGACATTGTACAGAAGTGGAATGGTACTGTTAACACATAGTCTAATTTAAATATGTGATTTAAATAACATTGATTTCTACAATATGTGGATTAGATTAGATGTATGTCTCCGAGAGCTTAAATAATAAGATTGTCACACCATGTACATGTGTTTTGTGACAAATTTGTTGGACATCTCCCTAAAATATTGACCAAACGCCTGGCGCTTTGATGTTCCCATAAAACGTGGAACCACCATACATCGTGCAAAAAAAACATCACCAGCGAGTCTGCATGGTTCGCTGTCTCTAACTATGTCTAGGGTGATTCGAAAAATGATTGTTTACAGTTGAAATCTTTATTACAGTCAGTCTGTTCAAAGCAGTTGATGACTCATTTGCACTACGATCATTTACCATATCACAGTTATATCTGGTTACATGAACTAGTTGTTTCGTGTCTTTCACAAGTACACACAGCTTTCACATTCAGGATGGTTTTTCGATCAGCATATCGAACATGGTCGCTCGAGTGACGACGCAATTATTAAACATTGGAGCTCATTATTTTGTGCGAAGAGGCTCAGTTATCCCACATAATTATAACGCAATATTCCTCCTAAGAGGGCCAGTTTTTCCCATACGAGGCTATAAGTATATGAGACGGTCCTTTCAAAATTATTGAGTGTCGGCAAGGGTTGTTAAAAGACTTCAGCTTATGTTTGTTTATAATACGCGTCGACAAATCAATACTCAGTACCATAGAAATTCGCGTTTTATCTCGTCCTAAATTCTCACGCAACCTTCCATCTGTTCGATTGGAAACTTGAAAGCTGTGAGAAGTAAATGACAATGTTGTAAAACATTAAAAAACTCACCTCAACATTCGAAGGGTACTTCCAAGGTCGAAGGATGCAGCAGAGATCTTTGTTTCCTATCTATGACTATCGGCAAATCATCGGTGATGCGAAGTACTTACGAGAGACCGCAAGATGGATATTTGTTGTGCTGATTGGCTCCGAAGTATATTCTATTGTTACTTGCTTACTTTCGGAAAACTCAGACGATGGCAATAATGACTGCTGCGCAAGCGCAGTAGTCACAAAAATGATCAAACTGACTGGGGGGCCTGTAAGAACAGTCACTGTATATTAGAGTATTCCAAGCGGTGCCTCAAGACACTGGTGTTAACTCCAAAGAGCTACAACGGAAACCGAGGACGATCACCCCATAAGTATGGGTAGGAGCAGGTTATACGGCCTCTAATATGGGTAATCCCATGAAGCCGGGTAAAATTAAAGATTAATATGACTCATGTTTTCAGATGTTGTAGCAATTTCCCGAGTCGCTGAGGGACAAGAGCAAGTTTAAACCTCAACCTTGCGAGGAATCATGGCAATGACTCGTTTATAATATAGAGAGCAAAAAGACTTTTGCGTAATTCGTGGGAAACCGTTTCAGTGTTTGTTAAGCGAGTATGACACCGGCACTGAGCCGCACTGACAAAGCAGCTGAATGAAATTTATATTTTATCTACAACAACACAGGTAAAGTTTAGCCTGTTCTCGACGTTTCTTTTTAACCTAGCGACACTCTTAAGTCATTTACTTTGTTTTTCATCCTCAAAAGTATCTCGAAACAAAGTCTGAAACACAGCAAGAAATTGGAAGTGGAAATTTAGCAAATTAGTCTTCGTGGTTCATGCTTTACAGACAACGCAGAAATTGATCATTTCTCAATGTTGTTTTGCAGAGGACGACAAAGAAATGCACAGAGATTTATTTATAACGAACATGCACAGCCAAAAAAAGCTGCTCCACCGGCAGGATGAGCCATGATTGTTCTACGCAACGTTCCTTTTTGCCATTGCCGGTGGCATTTTTTAAAACTACTGTCTCTTGCTTCTTACAACAAACCCCTTAAGTTTATCTCGCAAACTTACATCTACGTCCGCAACTTTCGTCTGTCTTTGCAAGTCCCTCTCCTTCATCGATTGCAGGAAAACTTACACCCTGGTTCTGCATACTTTTGTCAGTAATTGTTCGTGGACTGTTCGAGCAGAAGCAGATTCGGTGGTAACACCAACGGCCTTAAGTGCAGATTTAAACACAAAGAAAATGTCAGTGGTCTCATTAACACTTGAAAAGATAAATTTTAAAAAGGAGGAAGGACTTCTTGGAAAGCGTCTATCAGTAGTTAATCGTCGTGTGCAGTTGTCAGCAAATTGCACAAGGGATATAAAATTTCATTCAAAAAATTAAGTCTTCCCTCATTCAAACCATTCGGTACAAAGCGGCACCACCGAAATGATGCAGGATGATTTGCTACTTAATCCGTCACAAAAGTTTTGCCACATGTCTTTGCTTCAGTAGAAAAGGACGCAATTTTTTTAGACAATTCGTGGAAGAGAGAAGCATTTCTCTCTGGCGCCGTCATCTTTGTGTGATAAAAATCGTGAATAACTCCCATAAAATCCTCGACAAATTCATCGCCCAAAATTGCTTCTTTTATAGCCGCTCTAGATGGATTCGGACTCAACTCAAGCTTTTTCGCTATTTCACAGTAAAGATCATGTCGCTTACTTTCTAGCCTTTCACATAGTTTTTCTACTTCTTCTTTACAAAGGATATTCTTTGAAACTTTTCGCTTTTTGGAACCTTTTTTAACAGGCGTTGTAGCCCCGTCCTCCCATTCTATCTAACCTGGCCGCTTTTTGAAATTTCTCCACTTTCCGTACAGGAGCTGGATGTTTGGTCCTGATCACTGTTGTTCTCGCCTTCGCCGACTTCATCTTCCACGCCTCTGGAACTTTCGCATGAACCTTCTGCCCTCTTAAATTCACAGTTTGAATTAACTAGAATTAGTCCGGATGGACATTCCTCTTTCTTCTCAGTTCTTTTTACTGAAACCGGTATCTGTTTAAAGTCAAGTTCGTCGACAAAACGTATTAAAGAACCTTTTTCCAAATTTGCCTCCATTTTGTCTAAGGAGCTTTCGCGTGGCCTTGCGTGTAGAGCCGCCTAGGTTGCCCAGGCAACGCGCGAGTAAAATCCCCGGAAGAACTGGGCACCATGTCTAAATATAGATTAAGAGGGATTACCTAGAAAGAGGGCCCATATGAGGGATGCCTCTCTCACCCTGATGATCTCTTGAGATAAAATATGATCAGGACAAATTCGAAGTGGCTTTCTTGGACACAAAACACCCGATAAGCTCTCCTCTTGAAGACAAACGTGTTGTGAATGAACATCATGTAGCACGAAAAAGCCACGACCGCACGCAGAAAAAATGTACTCACGTGGTGCATTTTAATGAACACGTCATTGGTTTGAAACAAGCACGCGGCATCAAAAACGTTTTTCTAGTCTGCATACGAGCCAAGTGGCCCATCAGGCCGGAATTTATCCCGGTTTCCTTAGCATGAAGCGACTGAGAGTATTTCTAATCCCCCCTGGATGGGATGCTAGTCCATCGCAAGGTTACCCCCAGCATTAAATTCGCCGGTACCCATTTATACACCTTGGTGGAGTGGGGCACTGTGAGAGTAAAGTGCCTTGCCCAATTACACAACACAATGTCTGCAGGGCTCGAACCCGGACCACTCGATCCGGAGACGAGCGCACTAACCATGAGGCCACCGCGCCTCCCAAAAAAAAAAAAAAAAAGTTACTCTGATGGCGGCAAAAAAATTCCTGGGTGTCGCGGTCTACTGGAATGAGTAATAGCTTGTTCTCTCTGAGTTGGTCGCGTCACTCAGAAACAAGTTACGGCGGAAACCCTTTGCATTCAAGTGACCCGAAGTGCATTTTCACAAAACTCAAGCATGGTCCGAGTGACATATAATAAATTACTTAAGAGTGTGTCGATGAAAAAACCAGGCGGGAGGTGATACAGCTCAGATCACCGAGTTTGCTCAAGTAAACTTGTTATAAATGTTGGGTTTGGTGAGTAAATGATTATGGCAAAAACTTAGGTTAAAGTATTATATTCCCTTCAAGTTAGGGGGACCCACTCCAAAAACTGCCTTCTGTCACTTATTTACGCGTATTTAATTAGCCGTCTTTGATTTAACATTTCTAAAACTATTATTAGTCTCAATACACAGATATTCATTTGAGCCAGACAATTTGATTTCTCTCCGCGGCTCCATCTTAAGTAAGCATATTTTGTAGTGTTGTGAATAGCCTTTGATTAATGGCAAATATCTGCACTGGGCAACAGCAAATACTTATTGATCTAACATGGATAGTGAGAGCAATCACTAAAATTCTCAAAAAAGCCATAAAATGTTTAGGGACCTCAATATTTTTTCTGTGCTGGCAGACAGGGGTATCGCATGGTCTTTGCGAGCATTTCCGAGCATGCGAGCAGCACGTTTATTTTTGCACGAGCAGTGATCAGTTTTCTCATGTGAGCAGCGAGCACTTTAGAGATCACAAATGCCTGGGAATCTGTCTTTATTAGAAGGTTGTTTTGCGCCAAGTAATCTGGCTGACACTTTCAAAACAGGCTAACAGGCGCAAAGCTAGGCAACATGATAAGGCCTTATCGCGGTTCAACCATTCCAGTAACTTACAGCCAATTATGCTTGTTTAACATGCCGTTTGCTGCAAAAATACTTCACTTAGCTATAAGAGAGTCAGTGAGTGAACGGTAAACGGGATCTGAATCTTTCTAATTAAGGCCCTATTTACAAGCAAGTGTGATTCCTCTCAAGAGGGTTAAAGATAGCCCGCCTTTACAAGTGAAATGTTTCAGGTAGAGTTACCCTGCTACCTGGGACTGAACTCAGACTGGTCAGTTTCAACAAACGTCAATAAAACGACACGCATGTTTCCCCAATGTTTCCCAGTTTCCCATTCGGGAAACATGGTTTCCAGTGTCAGTTGTTGTTTTCAAGATGCAAATTATGCTTACGCTACACGGCGGGGAGCTTTAACGAAAATCCGAGCATCGTAGCACTTGCAAAAATTTTTCAAGCACGAGCAAGCGAGCACTCATCTAATTTTTGCTAGCAATTCGAGCAAAGGCCAAATTTTGCGAGCACTTTCAAATTAAATGGGCCATTCAATATCCCTATAATGTTTTCATAGGACTTCACGATTTTTGGCCACCCGTGATCTTGAATGGTTCTAATAGACATTATAGCGGAGCTTGAGCGTGCGAAGCGCGCAGCGAAGCCCCATACTTAAGAAAAATTTGTAACTCATTAAGCCGAGAAAATTGGGTTATGACGTCAGCGTACGAGCGAGCGACCAAACGAACGCCGTCCGTACAGACTCTGGGGGTAGAGGAGGGGCATCTCGTGGTAAGGCTCAGAGACATGCAGCCTTGGTTCACCGTGTACTTTTTTGATATTGGGCATCCATGTTATGATCAATTGACAGCTGTCAAAACAAGGTCTCTGCTGACCAGTATCACGTGACCATATCGCGGCTCAAGTGTACAACTCATTGAAGTTGACCGCTGAACAAGTGCTGGTTTTGAATGGATCGCTGGCTCATGTTGAAACAGGGCAGGATTGTTCAGAAGCCGGTAAACACTAGCCCAGGTTTAAAATTTATTCGAATTGTAACTTTTTCTTCTGTACAAATGTTTTTTTTGCTCCTTTGTTTTAAGTATATGGTGATTATAAAACTCAAAACGGAAACTCAAACAGTAAATAGAAAACCTCACCGCAAGGTTACAAAACTCAAATCAACATTCTACCTTTTCTTGGGTTAGCTCTATCGGGCACTGAACAACCCGGCGAAGAAGCTACGCTTTTAGGCTGGCCTTAATCTATATATTAATAAAGCGAAGTTAACATGGGAATTTTTTTACAGACGTTTTTGACTTGGGTTCACTCAGTAGCATTTATTGAATTATCAAAAATGACCAACCTCTGTAGCTTCAAACAGTTGTGGTAACGTTCTAGATAAGTATCACAATTCGCCCAATATTCCCCCGTCAGTTTGGATACCATATCTTGCAGTATTTTGTTTTACCTACAAACTTTACCACAGCACAACCAACATAGAATACAAGAGACGAAACCTGTGTGTGTAACTGGTCTTAGCAAACCTGATCCGAGTCCTTTCTCATACAAATATACTAAACTTTCCTGTTTAGTAAAACACGTCTCTTATCTTGCAGCAGTGCTTGTAAATTATAAGATGGCAATTTTACTTTTGTTCTTCATCTGCCTCACAAAGAGGACATTTAGTTGCATCAGCCAATGTACAGAATACGTCTACGTTTGATCTTTGAAAGTCTAGTTTAAAATACATTTTTCCTACTAACCAATAAGAATATCGAAACAGCCTCACTCAGTTCAGTTACCTGTCATCTGCTGACTAACACGAGCAACTTGTTTGGTCATACGTGCGAACAGGAAGGCAGGTGAATCAGGCCATCAAACATTGTCGGTTTTGCGTTTGAAGGCTTGCATGGGTTAACTATTGGATCAAATCTAATTTCATGTGATCTTACTGCATTCTATCAACTTAAGGCCATAATTATGTTTTTTTTTTAATTGTATTTTTTAAGCGAAGCGAGCGCGACTGATTTCCTGAAAGAAACGAATGAGGGTGTTTGCGCTTGCTTTGGATAGATTTCCCAAATTTATCACAAGGAGACTCATGTTTTGGAAAATTGGTTCAGGTGATTTAATCCTTTGATTCCTGGATTTTTAGCCCAAAAACGCGTTTCTTGGACATTTTGGAGATTTTCAGGCTGGATTTTGGCCAAATTAGCTTTTATCTAGTCAGAAAGGCATTTCCAACATGACAGCTTGCCTTTCACGACGACATTTTGGCTCGGGCGTGCGCAGAAATCGAAATTTTGAACTACCTCTTCTAACTAGGCTTCTCGATTTTTCTGGTGTTTTTTTTTTTTTTTTTTTTTTGTCTTTCCATTTTCTCTCTTTTGCTCATGGATGACGTGTAACATCCACGAGCTTGGTGGGTAGTCGAATGGCGATCACTCACTCACTCGATTCTGATTAATTTATTCATTAAACTTGAATTAACAGTTTTCTCCTACCTCCCCTACTAAGTATTGCTTTCGTCCAAGAATGATCAGTCGTCTTCAGGAGGGTTTGTGACGAGGGGAAACAAGAAAGGCGTACATTTTTGTCCGAAAAATGGAGAGCCTAGGTACGAGTTTGTCGACTGCATCATATCAAAGATTTACCAAAGATTGATCATAAAGGCGGCCGTTTTGGTTTCATGTGTTTTTCTTTCTTAAATATGATGTTTTCTGATTATCGGCTTTTGCTCACACGTAGATTAAAGCGGAGTAGAGATAGTTATGACTGCGGTGATGTATCGGTTACAACACCACGGTGGGCGAGGTCAAAGAATTGTTATAAGAAAGCCAGAAAGTTGGATCTATAAAGCTCGTACATGTAGCTTTTTCTCTTGGCTAGATAATTTAATGGTTTCCACTCACTTTCTCTCCTTCAGTCCAAGGTAAGCTTAAAGATGATTTCCAGTTACACACAGAGGTTTCGTCTCTTGTATTCTATGTTGGTTGTGCTGTGGTAAAGTTTGGAGGTAAAACAAAATACTGCAAGATATGGTATCCAAACTGACGGGGGAATATTGGGCGAATTGTGATACTTATTTAGAACGTTACCACAACTGTTTCAAGCTACAGAGGTTGGTCATTTTTGATAACTCAATAAATGCTTCTGAGTGAACCCAAGTCAAAAACGTCTGTAAAAAAATTCCCATGTTAACTTC